>JACM01079085.1:0-14477 GCA_000787095.1 Periophthalmodon schlosseri
ACTCGAGTCACTTTTCACCTGTATCTGCACTTCTCCCACCCCTGGCCCTGCAGTAGCTCTAAACACGTTGATTTCTCTGTTCTCCGTCCAAGCAGTGGGTGCAGCCATCTCTCCAAATGGTCTCTCCAACCATAAAGGCGGTGGTGGACGCAGTGTGGGCAGCGTGGAGCATCGGCGCCTCCGTCTATGACTACATCAACGCCGGCGCCATGGAGGAGCGCATCCACGCGCTGGAGCACGTGGTCACCGTCCACCAGCGCGTGATCGGCCTGCTGTCCGCGTGCGTCTTCGTGCTCTTCACCTACGTGGTTTTGAAGAAGATCTGAGGGACATTTTTGTGTGTTTAGCAGCAGAAATGGCAAAATAAGGACCACGGGTGCGTTTTTACAATACTTTAACTCAAAAATAATGAAAGAGGAAAGATTCTCCAACTAATTTGTGTGTTTAAGGTGGCAAAGGAAATGACTTTATTAATAATGATTTAAGATTTATATGTGCAGAGGCTTTTGAGATCAGTGGTACTCAGTTTTGGTACTTAAGAAAAGTACAGACATCGGAGCAAAAAAATACTCAAGTAAAAGTAAAAGTATCACATGAAAAATTCTACTTAAGTAAAAGTATTAAAGTACCTGTTTAAAAATGTACTTAAAGAGTAAAAAGTAAAAGTATTTCTCGCAGATTTTGAGTCTTATAAGGCTTTAAATGTAGTGATTTTGATACAAATTTAAGCTGAATTTTGTTCAACAGTAACAATTGAATCAGTATTTTTTTCTATAGGCTAATAGTTCTATAGTATAGTTTTTATTTGTATATTTTTGTTTTTCCTCAAATTATGAACATATTAAAAATAAACCCTCAGCCTTTTTCCTCAGGTCTCAAACAGTAATAAAAAATCCTTTTACTTTTCAGTCCAGTTCAAAAATGTAGTGCAGTAGAAAGTACAGATACTGCTCTCAAATGTAGTGAAGTAAAAGTAAAAAGTATCCACTTAAATTTTTACTTAAGCACAAATTTAGATATCTGTACTTTACTTAAGCACAGTACGTTACTACTTTGACTGTGTTACGTTCCACCGCTGTTCTGGATCCACACGGTACTTTACATTGACACTGCATTAGTCGTTCACTCCACACACGGCGATGGCACCGCTCACATTCAGACCTGAGGGGCCACAACCGAGGACAGCGTCATGATGAAAACAAACATATGTTGGTACAAAGATTAGATTTTTTTTTAAATCAGTAGCAGAAAATACACTTTTAAATAAACATCAACACTGCAAACCAGGGCCGGGCAGTTATTTTGTCCCCAGAGGCTCATTTGAACGGAGGGAGCGCGGCGCCGTCTCGCTGCTTTTAAAAGGAACTGAGCTACACAAATGAACATGGGCCGTCAGTGTCTTAACTAAGATCGAATATCGGCGCCGATACTGAAAAAAAAAAAAAAAAGTCTAGATCAGGTATCGGTTCCATGATATTGGTTAATCAGATATAGTTGGGTCTTTAATTCGATGTAATAAGATAATTTACAGGCAGATTTTGGAGCGTTTCATAATGTTTGAACTTTTATTCATGCAAAGCTGTTCAGAAGTTATTTGAAAGATAAATAACAGTTGCGTAACACACTTGAATCTCTTGTGAAATAAGTAAATTGTGTGTTAAGAAAATAAGTGCCATTTTTTGCCTCCTCACTGGTATCGGTTAAAATCGGGTACCGGCAGATACTTAAACTCAACGTATCGATATCGGTATCGAAAAGCTGGATGGGTGCGTCCCTAATCACGGACGCAAACGCTGGTTTTGCTTATTCTCATGAAGAGGACAGGCCGTGCCTCATGTTGAGCGTTAAGATCAGAGACAATTTAGATTCATTTTCAACACCTTTTAGTCGTAGGATCTGGCAACCCAAAGTGTGAGGCACATACTTCGTCCTGATTGCATAATCGGTTTGAAAACAAAAACCCAACATGAACGTTATGTACCATGTTTCTGCACTTACTTAGTAACAGTAATGTTGATTTATTCACGTTATTTGAACCTTATTTCTTCATGAGGACACGAGGGAACAGGGAATCTTACCCCAGTTCATTTCTATGTATGATGTGACAAAAGTTAAGTGATTTTTTTTATTGTAGGAAGTGTTTTAACGTAAGAAAATGAGTCAAAGTTAATTGTAATTAATTTTGTTCAGTTCCTCCGTAGCACGTAAACAAAGTGACCGTTTATAGACGTATCCTCTGCCTCTGTTTTTCCCATTGACAAACGAAATAAAATAAATGTTTGTGCATTAAGTAAAGTTCCTTAAGAATCAAAAAGACGTTGCATGGCTGTGAATTCATTTATTGTTTCCCTATAAAGCAGAACAACATCAAATAGATTAAACTGTTAAGATGCAAAAGCAGCTATGAACATTTGTCCGAAAGTATAAACAGAAATATTCACGTGAACTTAAACTCTGCAAAGTTACTCTTGTTCGAACTGGGCAGAGCTGTGACCCCCGCCATCGACTGGCTGTTACAAGTGTCCGGTCTGTAGGAGCGTGTGCTTTGAGGTGAATCGTTCCACACTTTCTCCCTCCAGGAACTTCATGGCTCTCCAGTGGATTTTGGAACAGTTCTCCGGCTGCCCCAGCGGACCCAGCTCCTCCTGAATGTACCGCAGCCAGAGATCTTCAAAAAACACAAACAAAGCGAGTTCAGTGTCTAACCCGCAAAACGTCCGCGAAACCCCTCAGTCGTCCAGGTATGAGTCAAATCTGTGCATCTACAAAATACACGCTTATTCTTCTGACTTGTACTTTGTGAATTCAGTTTAAAATGTTCACGTTTAGACTCCTACCGTCGTCCGAGGTGCCAAACTCCTGCAGGGCTCTCTCAAAATAGTCTCTTAAGTTGTTTATTTTCGGCGTTTCCTGCACGGATAAATTGAGTTGAACGTACAAGTGGCTTTAATACAACACTGTTACTTTAAGTTTATTTTAATTACGTAACAAAGAGCGTATACTTACTTGCTCTTTCTCTATTTCAATCATTCTGGTGAAGAAGTTTTTGGACAAGGGGCGGATTTCTTGTAAGCTGGAAGAAGACGTTTTTTTTCTTAATATGTCCAAAAAAAACAAACAAATTAAATGTGTGTATTTCTCTGTAAGACATTCACCTGGTAAAGGTTTTCTTTGCTTTCTTGTAGCCCCCAGTGGAGTAAGACCAATCGAGGAAGCGGTCCTTCATTTCCATGGCAACAGTCGGTACAGTAGACAAAAGGCCGCGCTGAACAAACACGAAAGAGAGTTTTAAAAAGGGAGAAACGTTACACAGTTTAAACCGGGCGCATGAACAATCCCACAGAACATGATTTTTTTTTATTAGTTGATAAAAACCATTGGGACATCACCTTGAAAACAGCCTCGGTCTCGTCGGCGTCCTGGTTGGACGAACTCCACTGAACCTGCAGCTGCCACAGGGGCAGACTCTCCTGCTCAAACAAGGACGAAGGAACAACTTCAGTGCAACACAACAGAAATGGGACTTTTCTTCCCATTAAACCGGTGTGTGACGCTTTTACACATTTAGGACAATCCGTATTCATTAGAAACAGTGACACATGAATAATCCGAGAACCCATCAAAACCGTGAATGGCTTTGAAGATAAGTGATTGGATACGACCTTATTCTCTTGTCTGGAGTTCATCTCAGTTCATCTGTTACTGCAGCTTTTGAAAATCATTTTGTTTATATCAATATCTAATTTACTACACAGTTTAAAACAGTTTCAGTGTTATTTAGATGATATAATGGTAACATCTAGAGTACACACATTAAAACCAAAGGTACAAAAATATAATAAGATGCATCTAGTAATGAATCCTTTTAAATATGCAACAGTACCACTAAGGGCTTGTAAACGTGTGTTTTTAATGTGTTCACCTGCCCAGGGACGGCACAGGGAAAGGAGCAGCAGCTAAATCTGGCACAAATCACCTTTTCTTTTGTAAGATTAATGAATTTGAACATGGTCCCTGACAGAGAAAGAAAGCATTTCTATAGAGAACGTTCTCTTTAACCACGCCACAATATAATATATAAATACATTATAAATATCACAGTATCACAAATATGTTAATGTGATGTGAACGTTGTGATTATTCTGGTTCAATATAAAAGACTCATTTCGGTCTTTTTTCTTAAAACAAAGAAACCTGCAGAGGGTATTTCAATCTCGACTAATTGGGTCAAGAAGCTGGCCCACTTATAGTACACGCCTCCCCGGAGACAGCGCCGCTACTGCGCCTGTTGGGGGCGCACCACGGCACTGCAGTTAGGTCACATATTAAACAGAATAAATACCCACCTTAGGGTTAACCTTTGTCAGTGCCTCCTGGAAAAGCGCGTCCACATTCTTGCTCCCGATCTGCACGAGCGTCTGAAGACTCAAGCTCCACATCGACACTGACTGGCTAAACTGCTGTGTTGCTGCCATGGCAACACTGGCCGCTCCCTCAGCGTCTCCGTTTGAAAGTAGTATCTGCAGCTGGTGAGATCAGAGAACAGTTTAAACACATGTGCAAATGATAAGACTAGATGTGAACTTAAGGCAGACCTATTCTGCAAAAGGACTTTTCAGAGCTTTTAACCATGTTGTAGTTGTTTCATTCTCACTGACCCTCTCGAAGTCGCATTTGGAGAGATTTGTGCACGTTTGAGTAAATCTTTAATCGCTTATTTTCAAGACGCCATTTTGCCGATCAACCCGTTTTCACGTCCACTGTGATGTACGCACTTCGTTCTCCAATTTTATTTTCATAATCAGTGATACACATAGTATTCGGCAGCGTGGCGCCGTCATTTTGGTACAAATGGACAAGAAATTCTGTTACTCGCTAGTGTGACGTGCAGCTGTCCACAGGGGGCGCCGACAGCTACACGGCTCTTTGTTGCGATGACGTTTACGGCGACGTCAGCTCCCATTGGGCACCGCAGTTTTCTAACGCAGAAGTCAGCGGATTTCTTTCTTTTATTAAGTCGTTTTAGATGAATATTGTGATTTAAAATGTGCAAATTATAACATAATCTACGACACCCGTGGATCGTTACAACTATAGAGACACAGCCGCAATACGTTTGATTTAATAAAACTGTTAACAGAAGTGTTTATAATGTTTATGTATATTTTACTCACCCAGTTTTTGTAGTAATTTTCTTTTAACACTTGACTGTCATGGGCGCGCTGCAGTACATCCATCAGTCTCTCTTGCCTCTGTAAAAACAACAAAACACCTGTAAAGAACTAGTTTAGTACTAAGTGCTGCCTTATGTGCACTTTTAATCTCCCCAAATGATGAAAAAAGCGAGTGCGAAGCGGCTGGGATGAGCTCCTCCAAATCCGAGGCCATGGTTCTCGACTGGAAAAAGGTGGCCCTCTTTGGGTGGATGGAGAGTCTTGTTCACGAGAAACGATGGAGCATGAGACTGAGGTTACCGGTCAATCTACGTTCCTACCCTCACCTATGGTCACGAGCTTTGGGTAATGACCGAAAGGACAAGATCGCAGATACAAGCGGCCGAAATGGGTTTCCTCCGCAGGGTGGCTGGGCGCTCCCTTAGAGACAGGGTGAGGAGCTCAGTCACACGGGAGGCGCTGCTCCTTCACGTGGAGCGGCGCCAGCTGAGGTGGGTCGGGCGTCTGTTCCGAATGCCTCCTGTTCCAGACATGTCCCACCGAGAGGAGGCCCCAGGGAAGACCCACGACACTCTAGAGGGACTATGTCTCTTGGCCGGCCTGGGAACGCCTCGGTGTCCCCCCGGCGGTGAAGTGTGGGAGCGCCTACTTAGACCTCTGCCCCCGCGACCCGACCCCGCGACCCCGGAGCAGAGGAAGAACATGGATGGACAGTTCTGTTTAACGGACACGGCTCTCACCTTTTCTTTCAGTTCCTGGACGTTGGTTTTCCTTTTTTGTCTTTCCAAGCAGAACGACACATAGCAGGTCCACATGGGCTCTGCGAGGAATAAACAAGATCACAGTTTGAAACTTCAGTATCCGTCGTCGTATACGGGTTCTTCGTGTTAATAGTTCCTACCCGTGTTTAGACTCTTCACTCCTTCCTCATAGACTTGGCAGCAGCGTTCTTCTCTCCGGTTTATGTCTGAGGCTCGTCCTTTCGCAGACTGAAGTTCCTCCCCGGCCCCAGGAGCTTCTAACTCTCTCTTTGCCATGAAATCCCAGGTCACCCAGTCGCCGGTGTAATTAGTCTGTAAGCTGCAACATAAAAGGAGACAGGAGTCGGGTAAATTAACAAAGTTTTAAAATATCAAGCTCATGAACAAAACCTACTCTTGCAAAATGGAGTCCTGGAGTTCTTTAGTGAAATCAAAAATCGCTGCAATATTTAGAAGTGAGATGACAAACTCTGCCTCTGCAAAAGAAATGTTTGTGTGATTATTATCGGTTTCTGTTTAGTCGTTCATAATTTTATTTAAAGGTCCTATATTAAACAAAACTGACTCTTGTAGCTTTAAGTCATGTTATAATGTTGTTCCCTCCTCAAAAACACACCTGGAGTTGTGTTTTGTTTCATTCACACATGTTTCAGTAACACTTTATTATTAGTCTGTTACATCTCCAAAACTCAAAACGCTCTGTTCCACCTTGTGATGTCATGAAGTGGTAGTTTTCAAGTTAACATCTACCCTTTTACCTTTAGTTCAGTAGAGATCGGCAATTCCATGACTGAAATAATCCAGATGATTCTAGTGAAGGTGTGTGGAGTTTAAAAACACAGTGGAGCACTTCCTGTATCACCACATGACATCACAAGGTGGAACGGAGTGTTTTCAGTTTGAGAGAAGAACTCAGCCTAAATATGCAGGGTTTGCGTGTTAAACATGTGTGAATGAAACAAAACACAACTTCAGGTCTGTTTGTGACGAGGAAACAACATTAGAACATCAGGAAAATAGTGTAACACGGGCACTTTAAAGAAAAAACAAACAAAAAACAAACAAACCCTTAATCTTTCCTGTGGCATCTTTGTAAACAACTTCAGCCAGTTTCGCGTTCAGGATTTCAGGCGCGAACTCGTACTCGCCCTAAACATGAGAATCAAAACTGCATAAAAGTTGTAAGTGAATCCATTTATTTTTATTATTGATACAAACCAAATCCATCTTGGCTTTTTCCAGCTCCTCCTTCTGCTTCCTCAGCTTCTCGCAGTGCAGCAGCTCCATGCGGAAGTACTGCGGTGTGGTTGTGGGGGTGGAAAGTGAGCGAGGCACGGACGTGAACGTAAATATTTTTTAGGATTAATACGAAAGACGCGTCACCTCTTGGTACACCTTCTTGTTACTGGGGTGAAAGCGCAGCGCCCTAAGGAAGAGGTGTCTGGCACTTTCTGAAGAATCGCGATCCTCCAGCTCACTTTTGGCAGCCATGATCCACAGCGCTAGCCCGGCCAACAAGAATAAACAATAAAAAAACAACAACAACAACACATTTTTATAGGAGAAACACTGAGAAACACTGAGGTGACTTTAATGCTCATGTTTGTTAGTACCTGGTTTGTCAGGATGGATCGCGAGCATGGCTGAAAACACTTTGCTGGTCCGAGCTTTAGTTGCCTGAAAGAGTAAACCTTATGATTATGATACGGCAACGTTTTTCTTTTTTCTCCCCAAGAATAATCCAACTAAAATGGTTACGCACCCACTTCTTACAGAAAGCCACGTGCGACAGCCATAACTGCACATCATTCTGTAACACAAACCAAACAGACGCGGTGTGACTTGCATTGTTTATGGTTTAAACACATGTGCGCAGCGGCCCCGTTTCAAGAAGCAGGTTTAGTCCAAACTCAGACTTTGTTAACCCCGAAAAAAGGTCAACTCAGAGTTTTCAGTTTCACGGGGAGAGTTAACCTAAACCCTGAGTCTGTCACCACGGTAACTCTGTGAAACTAACCTGGTCCAGAGCTCTGATTGGACGGTTACTGCCCCTGAAGGAGAGCTCCGATTGGACAGAAGTATAGTTTAATGATGCATGTAACTTTATAAAGTGAATTTATTTTCCACTTTCATACATTTTATTTCAATTCCTAATTTTTAATAAGCAACAACTTACTTTATTTTGCAATGTACTGCTCATGAGAACTTCTTAAATGTGTTTGGTTTATCAGCTTCAAGCAAATAGATCATTGAATTGAGATGTGGCCTGAATTGTTGCCTTACTTTAATAAATGTATGTAATGTCACATATAACAGTAAAGTTTATGTTACTGCTCCAAATACTCAAATATATATCAGCCCTTTAAGTGCCACATGTGCAAAGTGATGGTGTGTAAAATTACTTTAAGTTTTAAAATAGTATTTAATGAGCTACAAAAGTGTAATTAATGTGTTTTAATGCGTCATACTAATTCTTCATTAAAGTATTACTTCACATCCCATTTTAATATCAAACCTGTCCCTGTCCACAGTCACATGACTTCCTGTCCGTCTAAGATGGACGCCTCCTCTGGTTTACCGTTGCCATGGTGAATCCTCTTTTCTGGGATTTATTGATCATGGCTTTTCTCCTCAGCTAAACTCAAAGTGAACTCAAAGTGGTCTAACTCTGCTCCAAACCTCATTTCTGAAACAGGAAACTCTGAGTTGACCCTGTCTGAGTTTGATAACTCAGAGTCAGGAATTAAACTCCGTGTTAGTTCAACCTGCTTTGTGAAACAGGCCCAGTGTGTGTTGCATGTCTAGTTTTCTTGCTTTTACCTTCCATTTATTTGTTGCTCTTTTGAAAATACTGTTGATTCGTTTGATGATGGGAAACTCTATTTCGTCTCTTTTGAAATTGTAGCGAATATGCTGAGGAATGTAAAAACATGTAATTAGACCTAAATAACACTTAATAAAGCAATGTACTGAAAAGATCATGTTGAAAACTTACAACTCTCCTCTTCTTGATAAGCTCCAAAACGTTAATTTCATACTAGGAGCACATAATCTGTTATTCTCTGTTAATAAGGTAAAAAAAAATATACAACGATCCCAAATTCCAGCATTTTACCTGGATGTAAGCAATGAAGTCCTCTTTGTTTACAATCAACCTATGCAGCTTATATTCCAAGGCTGTTGCCCTTTTAATTATTGACCTAAAACCAAAGGTACACAATGATAATGATCGAGCTGAATGCTCAAAGAATTGTAATACTAAATAGTTATTGTTACGTTTTGTCATATTGGAAAAATAACACGCACTTTGCCAAAACATTTTTATTTTGAAGGTCACATATTACACAAAATTGACTCTTGTGAGTTTTAAGACCTGTTCTAATGCTGCTACCTCCTCAAAAACACACCTGGAGTTGTGTTTTGTTTCATTCACACATGTTTGAGTAACACTTAATTATTAGTCTGTCTACATCTCCAAAGCTCAAAATGCCCTGTTCCACATTGTGATGTTATGGAGTGGTAGTTTTCAAATTAACAGCTCCTTTCACCTTTTAGCTCAGTAGAGATGAGCAAATCCAGGGCTGAAATGATCCAAATGATTCTCGTGAAGGTGTATGGACTTAAAAAACACAGTAGAGCACTTCCTGTATTACCACATGATGACATCACAAGGTGGAAATGAGTGTTTTCAGATTGAGAGAAGAACTCTAAGCCTAAATACGCAGGGTTTGTGTGTTAAACATGTGTGAATGAAACGAAACACAACTCCAGGTCTGTTTGTGACGAGGAAACAACATTACAACATAGATCCGAATAAAGAGTAATATGGGCCCTTAAAGATTAAAAACTTTTGGTGACGTGTTTAACCTACTTGACTTCTTTTTTCGTGAAGAGCCCCACTCTCTCCAGCTGCTCCAGTTCAGGGATTCGCTCCTCTATCCGCCGCTGTACCACCTCCGCCATTGCTCCTACGAAACAACCACGTTTGCTAAAAAACTTTCAAACGTGGGATATTGGCTCGTGTTCTTTCGTTTGATGGAAAATCCTTAGATCATAAGCGTTGAGCTTTTCGCCCACCCTGCTCCCACCGCACACATGGGTGGAAGTTGTGATTGGGCGCATTTCCTGTGCAACATACAAATTGTTCCGGGAGGAAACGAACCAGTTTTACTCTTAGATATTTTTGCCAGAATAATGGACAAACTGTTATTTAGCCTAAACTAAACAAAAAATAACATCATCCAAAATAATATAGTTTAAGGATTTTACTGTCATTGAACTGTCAGACTGTTATCGTGTTTGGAGACAGAATGTAAATGAGGTGTATATATTTTCAAACGCTCCAGTGCAGAAACATCTACTTTGGCTGCACATTTGTATACATCCTATCTGCTCATTATACCTCACTGGGTTCGTCGTTGTTGTGTTACAAAGCTGCTGAAAGCGTCTGCGGTGTGAGCTGTGTTTTCTTGTCATCAGCGCCGATCATCTTAATTTCCCGCAAAATCGTGGAAAGCGCGAGCGGGCTGCATGTCACCTCCGGAGGCGAGCAGCCAATCCCCGCGCCGCGTTCTCACGGGCTGCCTCCCATTGGGTGACAACTGACTAATGCTCTGTTGTTCAGTACAAACTGAAGGAGACATACCCGACATTAAATTATAGATATACTATTCAACATTTAGCCGGAATACACATTTAACTCCGGTATCAATAACTACGCTCTGTTCGTGGATGCGTAAATCCCAGGGACGTGTGGAGACTGTTGATTCTGCCATGCTAGCGTCGCCTGCTAACTAAGTTAGCTGCGTCTCGTCCGCTCATCATCTTCATGGGCCACTGCTGCTGATTCTACAGGCGTGTGGCAGCGAGGCTACAACATTTATGCCATCAGCCAGGGTGCGTTATACGATTTTGTGTTAACAAGTTCATAGATGATTCGATATAAGTGATACTACTATGCAAATCAAGCTAGCGATCACGTTAGCATTCCTGAAGGAGTCATTTTAGCGACAGCGACTGCTAACACTGTGTCTACCATAGCTATGCTTAGCTCGGTATATGTGATAATAATATGCTAATAAACGCCTCGTTGTCCCCGCAGAACTCAGGAAGTATTATGAGTGGGGCGAGCTGCAAAGCAAACGGCGCCGTGTACCCCGCCTCATCAGCGATGATGAACTCTGTGAAGAAGCCCAAGATGGAGCAGATTCAGGCCGACCATGAGCTCTTCCTGCAGGCCTTCGAAAGTGAGATTTCTCTCAAGATTGCTTTGATTTGCTTTAAAATACTTTTCAATCTGTTGATATGTTTTCCTTGTACATCAGAAAAAAGTTATGAGAATGAGAGACAATGCACAACTATAGTCTGTCTGATCAGATATTTAGTAATTGTTGCAATCAGCCAAAACTACCAATCATGTCTAAATAATCGAGGATCTTTGGTTGTGTCAAGGGATCTGGAGATCAGAAAATGTTTAATCAAAATCAATTGTTTGTTTTCAGAACCTACTCAAATATACAGATTCCTCCGCACAAGGAACATCATTGCTGTAAGTCAGTTAACCTTTATTATTACTCACATAGTTACATTGTGTTGTGTTTTAATAAATGTTTTTCTTTCCTAGCCTATATTCTTGCACAGAACTTTGACGTTCATGTCACATAGAAATACTCGAACAAACAAAAAAAGGTACAGAGTTTTTTTACATTTTGTATTTTGGGTTTGTGCTGGATATTACAGTTTTTTATTTTATTTACAGAAAATCATTCAAAGTGGATGACTTGATGAAGAAAGTGGAAAAGATGAAGGGACACCCCGACTCCCCAAAGTAATACAGCTATAAACCTAACTATAATACTATAATATAACTATAATAACTGTAATATAAGTGACTATACTTGTATTTTAATAGATTATTTTTTCAGACCAAGGTTTAGTTTGTTTTCATCCCTGACAGTTTGTACTGCTCACGAGTGCTCTTCCTCAGAGTGGTCACGTGATGTTGCTGTGACGTGTTCTGTCAGCTGATTTAAACAGGTTTTGGCGCTGTCTTCCTACCGGTGGAGGCAGGACGACAGCGCCATCTGCAGTGCGACTTCTTTAGGACAGTATCCCAGGTGTGTGAGAGTAAAAAGCCCCCTCGTCCCCGTTTAAAGTCCTGTGGGCACGTTTCCGTATTTCGGTTTCCTCCTTAATCCAGCGACGATGTTTGTTGTCCTCTGTCCCAATGATGTTTGTTAAAAACTTGATTAAATCAGCTGACTACCAATATCACGTGACCACTCTGAGGAAGAGCACTAGTGAGCAGTCGAAACGGTCAGAAAACAAACTAAACCTTGGTCAGAAAAAAATCTGTAAATAACCTCATTGGACAGTTACACTCAAGTCATGGGGATTTTTGTGTTTCAGCATGTCTTCACATTTACAGCTCACATTTACTGGATTCTTCCATAAGGACGGTGAGTGCATTATATTTTTTTACATTTCCCATGTAAATTGACTGACTAAAATCTTTTTATTTTTATGTGTGGATACAGAAAAGCCATCACAGAATTCAGAAAATGACCAGAGTTCAGTTTCTTTAGAGGTGCTACTCGTTAAAGTCTGCCATAAAAAAAGAAAGGTAAGGTTGTCTTCATCTGGTACATTGTTTTTGATGACGATATGAGTAATTAGTAATTAAGTAGGTAAACTTTATTTATATAGCGCTTTTCACTGATTAAAAATCACAAAGTGGTTTATAGAGAGCAGGTTCACCAAAGAAACAACAAGTCAAATAGGGCCATAGGACTCAGTCAACCAAAGGCATTTCTAAACAGGAGTGTCTTCAGCTGCATTTTAAAAGAATCCACAGAGAATCAGAGAATCCACACGGAGAGAAAGGGCTGTGGCATTACATCAGTTGAAAGGACCGCCCTAGTTTTAAACCTGTTTTTTGGGACCTCAGCAGGTCCTGACTGGAGGAGGGTGGGACCAGAGGAGTGCAGAGTTAAAAGGTCCAGGATGGTACTGGCCTTGCCCATGAAGTGGAACAACAAAAAATTTAAAATCAATCTTGAACTTTACTGGAAGCCAGTGGAGGGGGGACAGAACCGGAGGGATGTGGAGGAAGGATAGAACTGAAGCGATGTGGAGGGAGGGATAGAACTGGAGGGATGATAGAATGTGGGACATTCTGGGGATCTGTTTGGAACCTGTTAAGAGCAGTGTTATTAACACAGCTAATGAATGGCACTATTGTCTTTGTGTTGTCTCAGGATGTCAGTTGTCCAGTGAAGCAAGTGCCTACAGGTAAAAAGCAGGTGCCTTTGAACCCTGACGGTAACCAAAACAAGTCCGGATCCTATCCTTCCTTAGTCGTCTCCAGCAATGAGTTTGAGCCCAGCAACAGCCACATGGTGAAGTCGTATTCACTCTTGTTCAAAGTGTCACGCACAGGGAAGAAGAATGGGACTAACCTGGTCAACGGTCAGGCCAATGAGAATGTTGGTACGTCACTAATAACTGACTCTCTGCCCTAACCATAGACTGTATAAAGAAGTGGACTAAGTGAGTGTGACGTCGCCCACAGCGTTCGGCTCCAGTCAAATGAAGCTCATCGAGGCTAGAGCAGTTATGGCGGCCAATTTGTAGCCAAGTTCCATATTTGGTATTCCAACCGCGAGTATCAGCAATAAAACTGGCAATAGCCAATCTGGAGCGAAGCTGTTGAAGGTAACGCCCCTTCCCGCTCGCACCGCTGGTTTAGCAGGGAGCGGTCAATCAAACCTGTTACTATAGTGGGAGAGACCTCGCGGAAAGAAGGCAGCTGATTTGTCTCTTATTGTGTCCATAACTCAAGATATCAACATTAATAGCGAAATAAAAATACCTGGATCATGTAGAACGGGTTAATTTAAACATTTTGAGACTAAAATGACGAGTCTGACAGCAGCAGTTACAGAGAGTTAAAGGTAAAGTGAACTGGAGCCAGAAGTGCGCCCATGATCACTTCCTATTTGGAACCGGGCGGCTAACAGTTTAGCCATGTCCATTTATATATACAGTCTATGGCCCTAACCAGAGGCTTCTGTAAACGAGGATACAATTTACGCAAACGATTATTTTTTTCTTGCTCAGACGTTACCGATACGCCGAGCAGAAAGAAGAGAAGTTCGTCCCATAGAGAAGAGGGGGAGACCACAGAGACGTATATAGCACAAATGACTGTATTTGATAAGAACAGGTGAGTGCTTAGAGACTCGTGTTTTGCTTGTCTTATGTTGTGGTCGATGTATATTTATTTTTCTGTTTTATAGAAGATTGCAGCTATTGGACGGCGAGTATGAAGTGTCAATGCAAGGAATGGAAGATAGCCCTGTAAGCAAGAAGCGTGCCACATGGGAGACAATTCTGGACGGAAAGGTAGGTGGTTCTTTCTTTGGTCTGTGTAAAGCGTCTTTGAGTTTCCTTTGTAATATTTATTTATTTATTGATTTGTCTGTGTAATTGCTCAGCCGTTCAGGTGTGATCCATACTAAAAGAAAAATTTAATTCTGTCAAC
>JACM01055440.1:0-10060 GCA_000787095.1 Periophthalmodon schlosseri
CACACACACATATACATACATACATATCGATTTCTTTGCACATTTTGGACAATTACGATTTTAATCAAAGCCTTGACTGCTGTTCTTTCAAATGGGGGAGCTCAGTACATTTTATTCCAACCATATTTATCCAATCCAAACAAGACAGTTTCCAAAGTTCTGCAATTATATGTTTAACCAATTGTAAACTGCCAATATCTAGTCAAATTTACATGAGTTTAAATGAGAATTTCTTTTAACATTGCCAGTTGTTTATTTTAGTATTTCTTTCCATTCTAAAATTAAAAACTTATTTCATAATACACCTTTTTTCATGATGTTGATTATTAAAACCACAGATTAATTAACTTATATGATTAATTGCCCAGCCCTAAATATGATTAACTGTCCAGCCCTAAATAAACTCTGCCTATTTTTCATTTGAAAAATTGTTTGAGTTGGGAACCTTGGTATTACTGAGTTACATTTAGTTAGTTGCAATAAAAATGATTGCTTTAGCCAATACTGTGATATCAATACTTTTGCAATACACTGTACAGTCAGTCAATGGGCCTTGGATCAATACTATGTTTTCAAATGAGCAAAATGTAAAACAAGGAACCATGTATATTAGACTTTAATCCTATCTTTCATCTTTAAAACGTGATCCTTAACTGTCCAAAGAGTAGTTAACAAAGCCGTAGACGCGTCCCCTACACTTGGCTCCGGGATCACAGTCTCTCTTGCCGGAGCTGGGTGTTGCAGGCACCACTTGTTCGGCAGGTCTGAGTGCCAGGGACAAAGCGTGTGAGATGCCTGGGATTGTGCTTTGGCGACAGGGACTCGGCAGGGACTCGGCAGGGGCCCGGGCCGCTCCACATGGCCCGACAGAAGTGGCCATGCGCATTCAGCATTGTCAAGCAGATTGTCCTTCCATTCTTCCACTCCTCCTCCTACTCTACTTTGTCTGCTCAACAATTCAGGAGAAAATGCGTGCGGTTCTTGACAAATACCGAGAGCAGATTTGGGATATATTTGTTAAGAAATGAAGATTGGGTTCACAGTGCATAGTTTTAACACGTCCGGGAGAGTTACATTTGAGAGAAGACTGAAATCTGTACTGTTAAAGACAAGACAAGAATCGCATGCATTTCAGAACTAGTGACGCACGATAATTTTTGGAATTTTCAACCGATACGATAACCAACAATTTGAAAATGTGTGTCATCGATAACCAATAAAGTAAAACCAATAACACATTTTATATGAACCTGATTTTTTAAATGTAAAACTTTTTTTGTTTGTTTCAGTTTATAACTCTAAGTGTGACTAAAGCAGACCATATAATGCATATAAAGCCTTAAAATATGACATTTACAATACAACCCAGTTGGGTTGTAGTCTGCTCATAAGCTCAATATAATTTAATTATAGATTCCCAGGCTTAATTCTTCTGGCCACAAATGCTCTTTGATTTTGTTACAATCCTTATTATTAACAATATGCTTCAAATAAGTCATGTTCTATCTGTGGGTTTCATGCTTTGTAGAACACAGAGGGAAAGATGCAGCTGCTCCTTTAACACGAGCTGGATTCTGAGTGACACAAGCTCAAAGCAGCCAGTGTCTAAAATGAATATAGAAACATGTCTGCGTGACACGTCTTTTCTCGTCTGCGCACGGAGCACATGGTCGCATAGTCACATGGTCACAGCTGCAGCTCAAACAGGCAAACTCCTCTTGCTGTACCACGCTTCCTCTTGTTTGACTGAAAACTAAAATACAACTAGATCCTCACATAGTGCAAGCTCGTCAGCCTGATATCATCTATGTCAAGTTACAGTGCTAATGCACAGACTGTCTCTGTCTCGGCTGCCTCGTGTTTTCACTCAGCGTCGCGGTAAAAACTTTTAGATGACTTGTTAGATCTAATGTGAGAAGCCTGTGTCCCCTCTTCTGTGTCGTGGGGCTGGTGCAAAGAGGTTTCGCTGAAATATCTCCAATCGTAAAAGAAGCCTGTATATGTAAACACTTGTTCTCCGCTCTCTGTCTCTGACCCGGGGCAGGGGGCGGAGTCGGGGGTCAGAGTGAGCACTCTGAGGGAGAAAACCTTGGAGGAAAAGCAGCTGAATCTGTTTATTTTGGGCTTTTAATTATCGGATAAAATTATCGGTGAAAATCTGTATTATCGGAATTATCTGTGTCATGTCATAATTGGAGGATAATTATCGGTGATAAATATTATTGTCGATCCCTATTCAGAATGTTTGTAGAGGTCTAAACTATAGAGCCCCATAGAGATACATTGACATTTGGAGTACATTACCTAAAAAACTGCAGCTTTTGTGGTTTGATAATTTTCCATTTAAATTAAAATTTTAATTTAATTTTGGTTAATCTGTCAGGCCAATAGACTAAACTTGAGGCGGAGGACAAAGGATGAATTTGTCAAACTGTCAAAATATGTCTTCTGTTTCAGCACAAATGAGGTAAAAATATGTATATACATTGAAGTTGTTTAAAAAATGGTGGCAATGCAATTCCTTTCAGTCGAAACAACTGACATGTGACAATTTCAGAAACAAAATTAAGTCATTTCAATTAAACTGTCAATCCTTTGTCAGAAAAGCATGTGGTTTGGGGTTCAGATTTGGAGGAAGAAATGTGACACTGAAAGTCTGCATTGTATATGTTCAGAAAATGAATATAAATGCCAGTATGTGTTTTTACCAAGACAAAATAAAATTCAATCAATCACCCACCCAAATTTCAATTCAATTTATATAAAAAGTAAAGCTACATATAAACTGCTTTTTATAAGGCTTTAAGTCACATGAACTTAAAGAGAGAGTATTATGCAAAATCTTTTTGGAGCTTTTTTCTAGGTTAAAGCATTGCTCCCTCATCAGAAACATGCCTGGAGAGGTTTTAGATCTCATCCATGCACTATTCGAACCCTCCTTACGGTTAGCAGTACTATTTTGTCTAAAGCTCAGCCCACAGCCCTACATCACCCCTGCTCCCACATGGCAATTTCCCATAAAAATACAAAAGCAGGATACAAAACAATAGACTACAACTTCACAAACCTGACGCGATGTGCAATAGTTTCATTAGCAAAATGCAGCTGATTGTGTTGTGACAGCGCTGAAAGAGGAGTGACTTGGCATGGAGAGAAAGGGGATAGTGGACTCAGAGCATCATAAACAAAACTGAAACATATTGGACATGTTAATATGTTAATTTCAGCGAATATAGCATTTTCCAAACAATAAAAGGTAACATGGTGATCTTAGCAGTTAGTACCTCATAGAAGTGTAATACACCTCTTTAACTTTATCATTCAGAATTTGATCTCACAAAGCTGGTCACACGCTAAACAAGTTGCAAACACATTAGATAATTATGGTGAATAATTGCGTTGTTTCTTCTCACAATAACTGTACCACTGAAATTTGATAAAATTTGATAGAGTGACCTCCCTCCCTAGTTTGCTGACTCAATCTCCAAAAGATGAAGAAATGTTTTTAGAATCACCTACAAAACCATTAGGGATAGGCCATATATCAATTCCAGTATCCGTATCGGCCGATATTGAAATCAATATATTGATGCTGGCATTTTTTCGCACTGCCCTATTCTCTGTGTGCTCTTTTTGAACAGATTAAGTCAAAATGAAAATAAAACAGTATTATATGGCTGTATGTTTACACAAACATGTAACAAATTATTGTATATACCAGATAACTATATTTTGTTATTATTTTTACAAAAGTTAAAATACATTTATTATCGTTAACTTAACTTAAGATACATTTGTGGGTCCCGCTATGGATTTTAAATGCAAACTATCAGTATCAGTTATCGGCCACGACAACAGGCCAAATATCGGATCTCGGTATCAGCTCAAAAAATCCATACCGGCCCATCCCTAAAAACCATTCAGCGGCCCTACCAACCATAAATCTCAGCCTTATGACGACACGCTCCTGATCTCCATTGTCTCCTCGCTCCCCTCCCCTCTCTCTCCTCCCCCCTCCAGACCCCCCCGGTTACAAATGTCCGTTCTCGCAGCCCAGAAGACGGCTCCTCTCCGCCTCCCACTCCCACCTGCTGCCGCTGCTATTTTCCCTGGGCCGACCGACCGCTCTGGCGTTCTGGCTCTGGGTGGCTACCGTCTGTGCAGCGCGCGGAGCTGGCAGACACGGCTCCGCGCGGCCCGAGAAGCGGTGTGCGAGCGCGGGGTTTTTTCAGACGCCTCCACTAATTAATTATGTGTTAAAAGGACATTTAGGGGAGTTTGGGACGAGTTTGCCGAGAGAGAAATTAGGTGGGAACTCCGAGGAAGAAGCGGTGGCAGTGTTAGCAGACACGATGGCGCCTTGAAGTGGACGGATCGCAGTGTTACTGAAGCTGACGCGAGCTAATGTCGTGGTGGTGCAATTTGTTAAAGGAACTGTATGTAGCTTGCACTCTGTTTTTTTTCCAAAAAGGTATCACAATCACAACTGAACCTGTGCTGCCAAAGCCTTAACCTGCAGATAGAGACCAAAACAAGTGTGTCTCATTCTCAGTTTATGGACAGGCCTCATGTGAAAGGTCAGAACGTCCAGAATTCACTCACTGAGCTGCAGAGGCTGCACTAATGTTGTCACAATACTAAAATTTCAAACTCAATTTTCATAGGAATAGGAATAGGAATAGACTCAATACTCTATACCGATTCTGATACCACGATGATGATAAACAACTCTCCTTTGTTAAACAATAGAATGCAATTTTCAAGATTAAACAATAGTATTTTATTTTATATAACCATGTGGCCTTATAACTGTGTTATCCCTCAGTCATCCAGGAAATGTTATTCAGGAAAGGTTCATTTCTGTCCTGTGAATGTGGCTTTTTTCATACTGATACCAGCTCAAATGAGTATCTAGTTTCGTTTTAGTATCAATTAGCAACAACTCTAGGCTGCACTAGAACTGATTAATGATTGGCTTCTGGTACTGGGGTTTAGGTAATGACGATTCAGATGAGACAGAGTCCTTTTAAGTTTAAACCAACAGCATTGAAACTGGCAACCCAAATGATACTCATGTGAGGCTCATTCTACCTTCTCATTGGATAACGGTCTTGAGAACCCAAACACCTAATTATAACATAAACAATTTGGCCATCATGTCCATTGTTTTTGTGAATAAGAGTAGATCAACGTTACAATTGTTATCAGAAAAAGTTATATTTGATTTGCGCATGTCTATTTCGCATCTAACTTTTAGTCTGCCTTCAGCGGCCATACAGATACTAGTCTAATCTAATCTATGAAATCTCACCTGACAAAGCGATCGGTCAGATTCTTCACAAAGGAGTAGATCTCCATCCAGTCTCCTGCCACGCTCCCAGACCTGAAATAGACAAATGAAAAAACCTTTGTAAAAAAATGTCTCATATCACTCATTTATGAGTCTTTCTTTGGTGTACTAGCCTTCCTCCTGTGACTTATAAGCCAATCACGGCCTACTGCCTTTGTCTTTGAGCCAATCACATTTCAAAACATGTAGGGATATGTAATTAATCGAATTTTAGTCAAGATAGAGATTTATAACTATCAATACTAAGATAAGGTCTTTTTTAACTTTGCCATGATGGCAAAATTTAGCTCTGGCCTCTGAAAGTTATTAAAAGTGCTTATAAACTTGCAGTGTATAATTAGGAAAGCGGGGAATACTGCAAATATGTTTATATATGAACTGATAAACTAATACCAGAATCCCATGCATTTCAAAAAATTCATACACTGTACTATGTGCCCATACTCTGACCACAAAGAGTTTAAATTAAAGCCCCTGTACCCAACTTTTTTCCACATGTATTTCTAGCAAAATGTGTCTTGCTCCAGTACAGATATATTGTATAAGCAGCTCTTGAGGTCAAAATAAGTCTGCTGTGTGCTGTCTGTAAAGCGTTTTATTGTCTGGTAATCAGGAAGTGCATGTTAGCATTCTAGTTGTTGTTAGCTTTACCATCTTGACAAAACTCTGCACTGGTCTCAGTTAGCTGTGAAAAGTTTGCTGAGAAATGCATAAGGTAAGTGAGTAATAACTTTAGACCACTGCAAACCTAGTTCTGTTTTTCACGTTTTTTACACAGTAAAAATCAGGTACAGCAACTTTGACGTAATCAGAGTCTACAATATGGACATAAAGCAGAGTAAGTTATCCATTAGACTCCATCTCTCATGTCTGCTCCTCCTCCTCCGCCACAGGGCCAAAGTCAAGGGCATTGCGACATACAAACGGACGTCCACACACCTCCTCCATCTTGGAACATCTGGGTATAATTAGCGCTGCTTAATTATCGGATTGTTTTGCATTTTTATAGCTCAAGAATGTCTGAATATACATTTTCATAACCTTACAACCTCCTTTAGTTTCAATATTTACCAACAGATGAGTACTTTCAATTAGCTTGAATTCTTAATGGTATAAATTACAGACTGTTCCCAGTTGAATGTAGTAGTATTATACTCTCCAGTCCCTGGAATAGACCTTACAGGAGAGACTGAGGGGTCTGATTCCCTTGTAGTTGGAACACACCCTCCATTCCCCCTTCTTAAACAGAGGGACCACCCTGGTCCACTGTAAAATATAATTGTAGTCATTAGGCCTGTCATGAAGTATGATATATTGCTGAAGTCATACAGACGATAAACGATAATATTGAAACCAAACCATAAAGCAGAATTATTCACAAAATGTACAGTATTGTTAAATGTTGTTCAGCTGTATAAATGAATAACAGAATGCAACACTTAAGTAGTTAGTTTGTGTAATTTTAGTTCATAATTCAACCTTCTACAGCTCAAATCTTATCATACTGCAGAAAAAACTACCCACGATAAATATTAACCCCCAAAGTTTATTGTGACAGGCCTAGTAGTCATACTTTGATAACCATAATCACTATCTGGACTGTACAGACTCTAAAACATATTTGAAAAGTCCTTTTAACAAAGTCACACTAAAGTCAAACTATTTCTGACTTTCATCAATAATACACTTGAGCACTAAACTCTTTGTACAGTGAAAACATACAGTTGAAATCAGAAGTTTACATACACTATATAAAAAGACACATGCTTTTTTTTCTCACTGTCTAACATGAAATCAGACTAAAGTTTTCCTGTTTTAGGTCAATTAGGATTACCAAAATTATTTCTATTTGCTAAATGCCAGAATAATGTGAGAAGGATTTTTTAAGACAATTTTTCATTACTTTCTTCAAAGTCAGAAGTTTGCATACATTTCATTAGTATTTGGTACCATTGCCATTAAACTGTATGACTTAGGTCAAATGTTTTGGATATCCTTCCACAAGCTTCTCACAATAGTTGTCAGGAATAGTTTTGGCCCATTCCCCCTGACAGAACTGGTGTAACTGAGCCAAGTTTGTAGGCCGCCTTTGTTATCCTTAAGCCACTTTGTAACCAGTTTGGCAGTATGCTTTGGATCCATTTGGTAGACCCATTTGTGCCCAAGCTTTAACTTCCTGGCTGATGTCTTGAAATGTAGCGTCAGTATTTTCACATAATGTTCTGAAGTGCACCAGTCCCTCCTGCAGCAAAACAACCCCACAACATGATGCTGCCACCCTCGTATTTCACAGTTGGGATGTTGTCCTCAGGCTTGAAAGCTTCCCCCTTTTTCCTCCAAACGTAACAATGCTCATTATGGCCAAACAGTTCAAATTTATTTTGTGAGACCATGGACATGTCTCTAAAGATTAAGGTCTTTGTCCCTGTGTGCATTTGCAAACTGTAATCTGGCTTTTTATGGGTTTCTTCTGGAGTAATGGCTTCTTCCTGCAGAGTGGCCTTTCAGCCCATGTCGGTACAGTCCTCGTTTCACTGTGGATAATGACACACTCTTACCAGCTTCAGCAGCATCTTCACAAGGTCTTTTGCTTTTGTTCTTGGGTTGATATGCACATTTTGGACCAAAGCACGTTCATCCCTGGGATACACAAACCATCTCCTTCCTGAGTGGTATGATGGCTGGACATTCCCATGGTCTTTATACTTGCGTATAATTGTTTGAACAGGTGAATGTGGCACCTTCAGGCATCTGGAAATTGCACCCAAGGATGAACCAGACAAGTCTACAATTCTCTTCCTGATATCTTGGCTGATTTCTTTTGACTTTCTCCTGATGTTACACAAAGAAGAAGTGTGTTTCAGGTGTGCCTTCAAATGTGTCTCTAATTAACCCAAATGTTGTCAGAAGCTTCCAAAGACATGACATCATCATCATCTGGGTTTTCCCAAGTTGTTTAACCCTTTTGCGTCGGATGCTATCGTGTGAGCGTCGCCAGAGTGCCGCCTCAGCATTGGGCATTTACATGATAGCACAATTGGTTGCGGAGTTATGGTAATGGAAAGTCTGCAACCCTGAATCTATCGGCAACGATAGCATCTGACGCAATAGGGTTAAATGCACAGTAACCTTACTGTATGTAAACTTCTGACTTTGTAGAAAAAAAATCCTTCTCTTTATTCTAGCATTTAGCAAATAGAAATAATTTTGTTAATCCTAATTGACCTAAAACAGGAAAACTTTAGTCTGATGTCATGTCAGACAGTGAGAAAAAAAGCTTATGTATCCTTTTATATAGTGTATGTAAACTTCTGGTGTCAACTGTATAAGAAATAGAGCTAATGCTCACTGAATGTAGCAGAGAGAAATCATAACCCTAAAACGCAGAGAAGAAACATCCCAGGAGCCAAAGTACTGACATGAGCAATCTGGAGTCTATCTGTGCAACCAGGAAGTCAACCATTACACACACACTCATTGACTTACATTCATTTCCTGGAGACTGATCTTAACTAGAATCACTACTTGCCTAACCTTAAACTGTTTTATCCCACATCTGAACTTTGGACCATGTTGCTGATCTAATAATAAAGGTGTCACCTAGAGCTGCAAGATTAATCCAATAGACTCAGAATCACAATTTGAATGGACGCAATTAGCAAATCGCAAAGGCTACAGTTTTTGAAGTACCAGAATTTCCTCCAGAAACAACAAAATCTCCTGTCTTATTCTGCATAAAAAATGCTAACCCTGTAGTTTAGATCTGTACAAGCATGTTCTGAAATGTGATTCTTGCATTAGTTTGTCAGTTCATATTTCAGTGTTTTGGCCTTGTTTAAATTTTAACTTGAACAGAAACTATTGTTAAAACATAAATCGCAAATACAATCACAATACTTGTAAAAAAAAATTTTTTTAATCAAATTTGATATTTTTCCTCAAATAGTTCAACCCCAGTTTTACCTCATGGGGACCAGATTTTTGTCCCCATAAGGGAGGCAGATCCCCTGATGTGTGTGTATAATGTGATAAAAACCAGTCCACACATACACAAGGGAAACTCCTCCAAATATCTACTGCTCTTTTACTATAAACTCAGAGGAGAAGGCGTTGTGTGCCTAACTGTCTGCAGGAAAATCACAAGTTCGACAGTATTTCAGTCCTGGTTTAGATCTAGTTTAGATCTTCAAAGCAGTTTTACATATGTCCACTCTAAAGGTGCACTCTGTAACCTTTCCGTTGGAGGGTGCGCCACCTGCTTGTCTCCATAAGAATGTCATTGTCTTCCACAGTACGGCATTAAACATATCTGTCTCCACAGAGACAAGGACATGGCCAGTCAGGTGAAGTTACAGGTCTGTGTAGATAGGTTTAACGCCCTACTGTGGAACATTCCAGGCAAAGCAATAACATCTCCTTGAAGACAGGCAGGTGGTGGACCCTAGACTGTAAATTATATATATTTTTTTTTTTTTTCCTTGGACGGATCAATAGCAATTTTCCAATGTAATTTTTCTCTACTCTGCTTGCACATACTTTTTCTGACAGAGGCTCCATTAAAAAGATCCAAGCTGATCTTTGACCATTTCAATCAACTGTCAAGCCAACGTAGTACATCACCAGGGCTGCAGCTAACAATTCTTCTAGTAATAGATTCATCTGGATTTTTGTTTCTTTTGATACATGAATTAGTGATTTTGATTGAGTTTT
>KN478531.1:0-14910 GCA_000787095.1 Periophthalmodon schlosseri
TTATTAAGTTTTATGCTGCATATAATCTTAAAATGAGATATAATTCTGTGACAAAAGGGTAGCGGTAGCTGTAATAGGCCAGGACAAATATTCACATTATAGAAACTAGTTGTGGAGGCCTACTTTAAATGTCCACTAGATGTCACCATAGCATCACTTCACTTGTGGACGTAACCTAACACAGACAATCAATTGAAATGATTGGGATTGCCCAGGTAAACATGCAGGCCTATAGAAAGTGAAATTAGATAATTATCCATACACATCTAAACTCAGCAGTTGTGTCTTGCATCTTCATACACCCATATGCCCCTACGCTTATGTTTTAAATGCTTGACATGGGAAAAAGTCTGTAATTTTGATTGGCAATTAGATTCAAACTGTGCTTCACCAATTTGCGCTCAAGGCCAAGACAATCCATTAAAGCTCACTATGCCAATAGGTTTCCATAGAGACTGAGGCCTCCTGTGTTGGATCAGGCCTATGGACCCACATGCAGCCTCAGCTTGAAGGCGGGGCATGGGGCTACACTAATGGCAAATGTAGGACTTCAGTCTTTATTGGAACATTGCATAAAACATCTCCACTTAATCATTAATCAATAATCATCAATCTTACTTGTACTATAGCATCCTAAAGCTTTATTCTATGCAATCACTCTCAAGTTTATGCAACGTTGTGGGATACACAGGGAATTATGTTTATGCCTGAACAGAGAATATGCAGCAGCTGCAGAGTCATGGGGGGGTGTTGTCTGCTCATTAAATCACAGCAGACACTGGAGGATAATGGGAGCACATGACTGACAGTTCTCTATAGGCCTCCTTTTCAACTTTGACCTGGAACTTGATGTCTTTTGCTATCCACAGTTCATTTTCATTCCTTCATTGTGAAGCTTATTATTTTGATGTTCCCCCCAATGCTTCTCCAATTAATATAGTACTGTGGAAAATGAAACACATGTCACAAATGTTTAGTTGCGATGCCTAGGTGATGTATGTGTGCATGGATTAAGGAGATTAATAGCTTAATAAATATGTTTTATCTGAGTGAGGGAGGGAGCAGACAGAGTATTTTTATTAATATTATTGATTTGGAGCAGTGCATGTTAATGAACACACTTGACATGCATGTAAAATAATGTAAATATGCATTAAATAATTTTATATTGCCATTTTTCAACATAAAAACCACACATGTAAATCTGCTGTTACAGTGAAATGAAATGTAGACGTGGGGCCTGTCAGCTGGACACTTTTGAACAAGAAGTCAATGGACCTGTAACAGCAGTTTAAAACCAAATATACAACATATTATGTCATCTTTAAATCATGTTGTTGATGTAATAATAAAGGATGTATGTAATGGGGACCTGATGTTTGTCCCCATAAGGGAGGCAGATCCCCATGAAGTGAGTGTGTGTACAGATGTGGGTCAAGTGTTATACCTAATGACAACAGTAGTACTTATCAGAGCTGGAATTAAACTGCAATAGATTTACATATATTTCAACAAACATTTTTGTAATAAAACACTAGTTGATTTATACATAACAATGAAGTCATTATTTAAAATGACCAGTAGCCATAGTGTGTGTTTTCCCGAATGAGAGGATGCATTGCCACATAAAACAGACACAGCGAAGCCCAGTGGGAAAGTGGATGTGTGTGGACACCTGCAGTCTGTGGATAAATAAGGCAGCCCAGGGACACTGCTCTGTATGGGCTTATCTTCAGCCTCCACCAAATTAAGCTGGGAGTTGGTGGGAGCCAGAGATATACAGCAGATTTAGTGCATACGACAGGGCATTCATCTCTTTTCCTCACCAGCAGTGTAAAAATCCTCCATCTCCTGGGCTGTATTGTTTGAATGTAAGAATGCATATGAAAACCTGTTGCCATTTGTTGGTCTGTGTTCAGGATTGCATGCTCTCGTGCTTTGACTATAATTCTTATGTCATCAAAGGCTTGAAATCTATATACAATTACAATATAAGTTCAGTATTTTTTGTTGTTTCTATTTTGCAGCAGTGTCTGCTCAGAGATAATACTCGCATGTTAGCCTTGACACCTACTCACACTCAGTAGGTGACTCATCATTGGAGTGAATGAAGGACTTTCATTCACAACTTTCTAGGATTTCTTGGAGTTGTTTTTTGTTTTCTTTTTTTATGTATGTGTTCAATACTCCTGGAGTTGGGTATTGTTTCATTTCAAAAAGTAGAATAAAATGGTGTAATGTAATATATTACATATTATCAAAAATGTATTTAAAACTTCAATTTGGAATTTAATTTATTTAAATACTGAGATACAAAAATGTTAGTTGTTTAAGACCTGTTAGTGAAGAGGACACACTTTGTGCCTGTCAAAAGTATAGGCTAACATAAACAGCCTATAAATATAAGTTACAGGCTATGCCCAACTAAAATGCCATGCAAATTTCTCAGTTCCAAAGGTAAAGAAAAGCTGTTTGGACAAAGTAGATCTGTGGCAGTGGGACTTGATGATAAACATTTGTAATGAGGCTCATGCTCAGCCCATTGGTATGAGTCTCTGGGGTGATTCATGCTGACGGCTCCACCTCTGTGCTCCATGTAGATCATCAGTTCACCCCCTCTCTGGTCCCTCTCCACCCTCTACATGTCCATGTGCCCAGTGACGACAGTAGTAATGGGGCCTTGGCTTGGCTCGCCTCACACCTGATCACGCACACTGACGCACACGTTTTAATTATTCTTCTTGGACTTGTGTGAGTCACATCCTTTCAGAAAGATTCAGTGGACACATTACTTCAGAGAGCTTGATACTCATTATGCTCTGTCTAAAACTACTATGTTGAGAAAAAAAAAAAATCAGTTTGCCCATTTTAAACACCCTTTATTGTCTCCTTATGAAGAAATTAATGTTGGACAAACACTGGGCACACTGAGCTGCAGTGTGCATCAATGCATCCCCCTCTACTGGCCAAAACCTTGAGGTCCAGTAAGCATGTTCTTACCATGCCCTGCTCTGCACATCAATAAAAGGGCAAAAGCATGTGGGGATCGATCAAGACATTAGATTATAGTAGCTATAATAAATTCAAATATCATTTTGACATATAGTCATTTTAATCCCTAATTGCCGTATTTAATGTAAAACCTTATAGCTAGCTTTAAATGTCAATGAGCAGCACTTGTAAGGACGACGGTGAATTCATTAGACAGTGGTCAAAGTGATCCTAGATAGAGGTTTTTTCACCACCGCTCCATAACCTGTTATGACATGAAACTTTATATACAGGACAATAAAATGGCTGAGCTTGGGGTCTATATTAAATCATCTTTCTGTGAAAACCAACAATAATGTAAGAAAATAAAATGTGCCTATTCATTTCTATTTTCTAAGTGATTTATTGACTTAAACTATTTCTTCATATTTTGATGTATGCAAATAGAAAAAAAATACTAAAGACACCAAAACTCTGTCTCTTGTCCCCATATTACATTTAACATTAATATTATTTTGTCTGTCTGAAATGTTAATTAAAATATACATTAGACCTATTCTAATTAATACTCAGTAGAGAGCGACTGAGTGTGTGTCTTTTCTTGCATAAACACAAACCCATACGAGCACATTCAAGACAATTTCCTGTAAGTTTATATTCAGTGCAGTAAATTAAAACTGTACTTCATTGTGGAGCAGGTCATCGCTGGGGATTGCTCTCATCGCCAAGGCAACAAATGCAACATGTGCCATTATCTGTTTTTCAGTAATCTTGTGGAACAAAAGGAAGTTCAGTTGGATGCTGTTCAAAGGATCAAAAATATTCTATTGATGTTTCCACCTTAATTAGACACAAGAAGGTTGAGGGAAACCTTTCTTCAGTGGGATTTTGGTGGAATAGATCAACTATATACTACACACTATAAAACACCATAATTCACATTGAGCCATATAATTGTAAATTGTGTTCACCAGAAATCATTAGTTAGTAAAATGCAAATGCAAATACAAAATTTCCATTAGTGCATGAGTGTATTGTATATTCACTGGTCAATCCCTCAAATGTGTATAGCATTCAGTAAGATATGAAAAAAGGCTTACTTTTCTAAACAAATGACAGTGACCAATATTGTTGTATTTATTTTGTTGAAATACATTTTAAATGGTTACATTAAATTTTATTTCAATAGCTGGCGTGAAATTCTTACAAAAGGTATCACAAACTGTACACATCATGACAGAAACATACAGTTACATTTTGAATATTCTTCTAAACACAGAACAACTTGCTATGGTGAAAAAAATACTCTCACTATGCATTTAATATAATATATTATTATATCATAATTATAATATAATATAATGTAATAATTATCTAACTGTTTTTTACAGGGGCTATTATTCACTAAAGTACACATTTGAGAAGTACAAATTTTTACTAAACGATTGCAACATAAGTCACATAAGTGCCAACTTCACAATCTGTATATTGTACTGTACAAAGTAAACCATGGACTGTAATTTCAAGTGCACATTTAAGGCTATTATATGCACAAATGGTTTTCAGGATATGCTGTGCTGCATTACGATTAATGAACAGCAGTTATTCCCAAACACAGCAGAGGAAAAAGCTACAGTATGCTGACTGATTTGAAATTGTTTGGGAAATAACGCTACACATAATCGCACCACAAGCACAAGTACTTTTTTGGAGAAATCAGACATAACATGTAAAGTGTTGGCATATATCCTTTGTTACAAAAATATTTCTTGGGCTTGTTAATGACTGTGATATCCATTGGTCTAGGCATAACTTTGTAAATGTCACCTTCAAAAGCTATTATACAGCAGATATGATTAATACAATGCGGGTGTGCTCTGTCCAAAGCAGGTGAGGTTGAATTTGGCCTTTCTGTGTGATTCAAATGTCTTTGGCACATTTAGGTTTAGTAAGCCTCAGTATATAATGTGCATCTCTGATACAGCAGCTATATTCACATAAACCCACAAAAAACATGCTTAAATGTAAAAATATTTGTTCTTTTTTTTACATATTAAGGACAACGTGAGAAGAAGCATCAATATTCAAATATTGTGTGCAAGTAGTAAAATAACAGTATACAGCCTTGTACTATTTGCTAAGTTAAATTTGTATTACTCTGAGTCAGAGCCATAGACAAGCAAGAAAAACAAGTATATACTTGTTCACATGTACAATTACATCAGATTAATTGAGGTTTATGTCACTTTTACCACTAATATTACAGTTTTTCTTATTTGTCATTGTGACTCCATGTTTCCATATACAATATTTTAGTGTGCGTTTTAGCTATAATGTGAAGTTCAAAATAAAATAACAAAATGTTCTCTTATTTTTTGTGAACAATGCTGGAATGCCTTTTATATTAACAATAAGCACTAAAACAACTAAATCCTCTTGTATAGACACATTTGCTACATCTATTTGCTACACTAACTGACTAACAGGATTAAATGTAATGCTAAATAAACATTTTGTCAGAGGCACGATACCAGTAACTCATAACCAATAGTTGTACTTCCACCAAAATGGCTATTGTTTTATAATGCTGTGGAGTAGCCCTTTAACTTGAGCCATTTTGTTTAAATGCAAACTAGCTAAAGAGCTCTCAGGGTAGAAAAGTATGCACCCAGAATATGTAAAACAGTTGAAATGCCATGTTATAAGTACTGTCAGTTCTGTGCTTCTTTTAATGTTATTTTTGAACAGATGTATTAGGCACTGACTTGACAAAGTGCTCTGTTACTAAGGACCATTACCTCTTTAAAAGGGCTTACTTAAAATAGACTTTTGGAGTGCTTGTCCAATGTACAATGTTTAATGTATATCATGTTTTGTATGTGCATTTGTATGTGCATGCTCTCAGGGATCTCAAAGAAATCACATTGAACTTCTTGCAGATTTGATGTGATTCTCATGGAGTGTGCGGCGGTTTAGGTGAAGGACACGAACCTTGACTTTCAAAGCTGGCTGCTCTTCCTGGCCACTGAAACAAACATAAAATATTCACATGAAGAACCATTTTGTTGTCCCATTTGGAAAAGGCTATATTATAACATGCAAGTTCTTTAATAACAAGTCAAGCCTGAAGAATGAGTATTGTCATTGTCCTTGTTGATGTAATAACAACTGACAGTACACTCATCCCTAGATCATGTGCATACCTCTCCCAGCGCATGCCAGTGTGTGATAGGTTTACGTGGATACGCCAACATTTCGTTCCAGTGGTCTCTTCCCAGCCCCTCAGCATCCGGACCAGTGCGACAAACGCCTATCACTTCATTGTGTCCAACCCTGTTAGAGACATCCAATTATGCAAAGAATTAGATATGTTTCTTCTATGGACTCACAGGGACAGCCCAAGCGACCCCAATTACACCTCCTGGAAAGCATGTAATCATTTCGATTATTATGTCTTCTGGCTCTTACATATATTTGTCAAATTGCAGATTGTGTTTATGAAGGAATGTGTATCTCGCTCACCTATCGTAATCCATGACCATGATGGACAGGCTGACTTGCTCCACATTTTCAGGCGGGATGTCAAAAATGATGGCCTCGTTGTACACTGGATTGAGAGTGCTTTTCTTGGTGGTAGTTTTCCGCTTCTTTAACCTCCTCCCATCACATATCAGGTACACCTTCACGTATGGATCTTCAAAAATAATACATATTATTTCAAAATGACAATATGTATGGAGCTGACTAAATGAAATGAAAGCAAGTAACAACTCTTCTATGTTAGACTCCCTCTAATTGTATAAAATGTATATGATAAATTGCTGCCTTTTGTGTACACATGGATTTTCACATGTTATTTAACTCTCTTGCAACTTTTAGACCTATCCTCTGGTACTAGTCTAGAAACTAGTACAGGGACTTGCTTCGGATTTATGATTGCAAAGATTTTTACAGCAGATGGTAAACTTGATGATTTGTCCCCAATGACTTTGTGAGTGGCCACCTGTTGTTTAGTTGGATAGAAGTTTATTTACGACGCAGTGTGTGGTTTTTGATGTCGAACACATCTTGTTTGCTGCATGGTTACCTGACGAGCCTGTGATGTCCATGGCTTTGAGGTTTCTGCATTTGATGACTGTTAGGGTCATCCTGCCCGCTGTGGGGAGGTAGCACAACGAGTACATGATCTCTCCCAGGTCAACACTCTCCTGGAGTCAAAGGCAAACAAAACACTAGCAATTAGCATTAGCACTACACAAAATCAAAAAACAAAAGTATAAGTTCAGGAACCATATTTTTTTTCTTATAGGTTCTTCTTCAAACGTATTTGTTCAGTCGTAATGTGCCAACAGAGATCCAGCTATTGCATTTAAATAAAATATACTGTAGATATAGGTGCCATACTTGAATCTCCATTGTTTAGTGAGTATTCTATTTTTATACAGTGGCTCTATTTATGTGTTTTGATCCACTTGGGCAGCTCCTGGAAGGAACAGTGTGTGGGTGTGTTGGCTGATTGGATGCATTCTCCCAGAGGCCTCTGAATAATGCATTGAGATCAACCTGCCATTTGACAAATTCGCTGTGACTAACTTTTGAATGTTTATTTGATCTCTCACAAATCAATCTCTAAAACTGTAAACACTGTAAATAGATACATACATACAGTATATCTCACCATGGTTGCTGCGTGGATATCCTTCCACACCACAGCCTCGCGGGAGAGGTCAGAAAGTTCAAAGAGGTTGTCCACCACGACCTCGCCGATCATGTCATGACTGGTGAAGCGGTCAAAGTCGTAGACACTGAAGTGCAGCTTACGATTGCACAGCTCGTCATAGGCCACGGGGAAGCAGAAGCTCTCATCAAAGGTAGGGTTGAGGTTTTTGCGGTGGACTCTGGTCTGGTACTTTTTCTTCCTCTCAGGGAGTAGATAGATCTTCACGTATGGATCAGATGTACCTGTAAAGTCTTTAGCAGGCAGGTCTAAAGCCTTCAATATCTTCACTACCAGAGCCTGCTCCTCATAGTCATATCTGAGGGAGAAGCTGAGTTTTCCACAGGTCTCCACGGGGGGCTTTCCCTCGTCCTCTGAGTCCACGGATTTCTGCTTGTATAGTTCTGGTTTGATCCGGCCGATACTGGCTGTGGAGGACTGTCGTAGTGGCACTGTGTCCATGCTGAAGTCCACACTGGACACATTCATCTGACGGGGCAGGTGACGCCGGAAAGAGTTATGCCTGTGAAAAGGGTCAAGATGGATCAAAAGGTTTGCAAGTAAAAGCTTCGCCTGAACTTTGTATATTCACACAAAGGCAAAAATAACAATGAATGACAGGTGAACTATTCATTCTGGTGGTGAACAGGTGGTATATTATGGTATGGCATCTTATGTGTAATGCAGCAAGTTAGCATTTGGTCCTCAAAGCTGATGTGTTAGATAAAGGAACGTGGGAAAGGATGAGAATTTTAGTAAACCAAGTAAATCAATAACTCTCCATTCCCAGTTGGCATCACTCTATTACCTAGTGGCCACTGATCGAAAGTGTTCGGACAGGAAGGTAAGCTGCCTATAAAAGCATGTGCAAATATTGACTGAATAATAAACAAAATGTTTGTAAAAATTTGTTAAACACAAATTCTATCCATAAATTCAAGCCATGAGAAACCATTCATAACCTGAATTTCCCAACCCATGTTGAGGACACGGCTGTTTAGACTCACCAATATTGTCACCTAGCAACAGACCCTACCCCCTTTTCCTGACTATCAAAGTGATCAGAAAAGCCAGTGCTCAAACGCTACATAACAGAAAATCACACTTTTGTAGTTCTCCAATAGGCCATGTTTGTGCTACTTCATTCAATATTCATTAACCCTAATATAAAAATCCATGTATAGGAGAAAAATACATTTACAAATACTATATATGGTGGTCGTTTGAGTTTTACAGGATTTAAACTGCAAAAGTAGCAGTTTAAGTAGCATGTATTTTTGTGGTACAAACAAACACCAATAAGCTGTTGACATTCTAAATCTCCTTGCAGTACTCCTTGTGGAATACTTAACTTGGCCTGTCTACCTCACTGCAGGTGGGAGTATAAAGTTGAGCTCCTTAAAATCTAATTACCTCCTCAAGGAAGAAGTGAGGGAAGTATCAGTAACAGCTTTGAGAGTGGGGGCCAGCGCCATGTTCCGCCATGACAGCCCCCATCCCACAGCCATGCTAATAATGGACATTCTGTTTTAAACACTGCACTGCAAAACAATGAAAAGCCGCAGCTGATTGTTTAATTACTATGGTTGCTTCCTTTGGTTACCATAGCAGCTCAACTCGCGTGTACAGATGATTATAGGGTTGAAAGTGAAGCCAGGAGAGATGGGAGGCTACACACTGGAGAACCCTCCGTTTTCACAGTCAAAGCACAGGCAGACTCCTTTATGTGCAGCAATGTATTATGGATCAGAGATGGCCCTTTAATTGCTCATTTGTACTGCATCAAACTAATTGCTAAAGGTGCACTATGTAACTTTTTCTGGTTTCCATGGAGATTTAATTGCTTGCCTGGAATGTTCCATGATATTTTATTACGCATGTTTTTACTGATCAAAAATATCGTGAAAAACATATATTATTACTGTGAGCAGGATTGCCTCTTCACAGATCTGACCTGTAATTTGGCCAGGTGTCTCCATGGAGATAAATACATTTAATGCCATGTTTTGAAAAATTCTAGGCAAAGAAGTATCATATCCATGGTGATGGACTATCCACAAACAAGTTACATACATACTGCACCTTTATATTACACCATGGGTTTCAAATGATGAAAAATAAGGACCATCGCAATTAACAATGCAGAAACATTATATTCCAAGTCATGTGACTGAAACCTATTAATTATGGTTAGTGATAAAATCTGCCAAGTAAGTAAATGCTAATTTTATCCACCTCAACTCTGTGAATTAGAGGATCCATTACCTTTTGGCATCATCACTTTGCCATGGCAAGGCTCAACTATTCATGGGAACTGTGTCACTTTATGTAATTGATGTCAACTAATCACATATTAGCCATGTCATCAAAAGTACATTGACTAATGTTGAAGTTTAAGTATATTTAGAGATGTATGGTATGGTATTGATGCTGTACCTGGACGAGGAGGTGGGCTCCGTGGTTTGCCTCTGGATCTTGCTCGGCTGGCCGACCTTCTCCCGGGGGGCAGTCCTCAGGTCTGCTGGGATATCTGGAGATGTTTGACTGATCTTCATGGCAGCCTCTTGCAGTTTGACAGAGCAACGTCCATTAGCCTTCACCTCTACAGGGTATTTCTTCTCCATCTCCACCACTTTGTACTCTGGTGTATGAGCAGGGTTGGAGGGTGGAGGGGCCTCAGTGAAACCCACATGTAGGACATTTTGAGTTTGCGTGGACAGAGTCTTGTTCCTCCAGATGGGCCAGCACAGCTTCCAAAAGACAAAGAGAGACACTACCAACAGAGCGAGACCACAGAAACCCACTACCACAGCAAGAAGACTGATGGAGATGTCTACACAGAGCAGCAGGAGCATAGACGGACGGACAAGTGAAGCAAGCAGGAGACAATAACAAGACCAACGTGCAGGGAGAAAGAGAGAAGGAAGCTGTAAGAAGGAGGGGCAGCAATGTTCACTTTACACAATTTTATAAGAATAAATATCAATCAACAGGTTTCAAGGGCTGCTTAAATCTGCTTTCCACCTGTTGCAATAAAAAGTCAGCACTGAGGTAAGATAGCCCCTGTTTTAACAGAAAGCCCCAGTTGCCTCAAAGCATCAAGATATTAAGTTGTGCTTTAGAAACACCTGCTCTCATCCCATGCATAAAACTATAGTAACAACGAATAAAGAAAAGAAAAAAAAAACAGAATATTTGCGAAAGAAACAGGTTTAGCCTGAATTTACCTGCGTGGCCTTTACCCAGAATATTACTCTCCAAAGGGAATATATCCGAGCATCTTTCACGGTCCACGTGTCCAGTTAGACAAAGTTCTGTAACCATCTGCAGAGCTCTCTGACACAAAGTGAAGCTGTCATCCGTGCGCACACTCATGTCTCTCCGGTTAAGCCATTGCACACCGGGGGATCCTGGAGGGTGGCGATTCATTTGGGCAGCGGTCACTTGCCGCAGAGAGCGGTCACAGGAAACAGCGCTGAGAGCATCTTCAGCTGATCCATGAGCAGCGCGCGCCGAGGAGCAACTGGTCGTACGCGCTCAGTGGAACCACTTGTAGAGTTAAGTCCGACCCTCTCTCTGTCCAATAGCAGAGCGCTGCAGTTGGCTTTAAGAGCGCACTGGAGCTTTGGCCACATCACGTTCTCTAATAATGAGTTTGAAATAGAAACGATTGACAATGTATGTGTGTAGCCCCGCCCCCAGCAAGGCCGAGCCCACAAGTATTCTCTTTATACATTGCAGTAGCTCAGCAATAGCATTCACAGTTCACAGCAATTCGATGATCTTTCTATATAAATACATTTGTTGGTATCCTATGACTCTTGGCAAAACCGTCCAATAATTAAAGGCTAATCACGCAAAGGTTTGTATTTTTCAAATGATCAAACAGATACTACATTTTGTGTGTGATGAGAAAAAGAGCATAGGCCTGTTATAGATGTAGATGCATACTAGGCTACTTTATAAAGCAGAAAAACCAATAAGTAACATAAAGGGTCAGTGTACTTATGGGTATTTGGCATTTCTATTCAGAAACATCAATAAAAAAATCAAATAACAGGTCATTATGTGTCTTTTTGTTATAAAATACTCAAACGAATGATGAAATACAGTGCGTTCTTCTATTATTTGAGATAAAAAATAAATAAATAAATAAATGCATTTTATTTTCTTTATCTAGGCGATAATCAGTATAAAGACAAAGGCAGACATCCAGTTTTATAAAATGAAAAACATTTTGGCGTCAGTTTTCAATTGTTTTTGTATTTTGATAACCGAGTAGCCTGGATAGATTTCCTTTTTAAAAAATGTGATTATGGATAATAGAAAAACGCACTGTATTTTATAATTCGTTTTAGTATTAGTAAAACAAAAACAAATAACAACCCGTTATTTCATTAGATAATCATTTGGGGCACATTGCTTGTCATGAGAATTACCTTTAACCTAAAACTCGTCCAAAGCTTTATCTCATGTATTTGAGCCGCTCTCTCTCTCTCTCTCTCTCTCTCTCTCTCTCTCTCTCTGTGTGTGTGTGTGTGTGTGTGTGTGTGTGTGGTGTGCTACTGTCTTTTGAGTGGCACAGTGCAGCGCTGCAGGCCTGCACAGCGGGGTTAAGATCAGTTACTGGCAGTCTGCCATGAGAAATTATTAAATCATTAACATTCATGAACTGGGTGCAGTGTCGTGATCTGTTGGAAACAAAACAGCAAAAATGTATTGTGTCATAGACACAATTCTGAATGCCACATCTACACAAACAAACAAACTGGACATACAATCTGTCTGACTGAAAGAAAGCCGCTTTTCACTGGCACATTACATTGTTCTGTTTGTTTATAATAAAAATGTTTCTTGATAGACTCATGTACTCACACTGACTGTTGATAAGGCTAGCCTATAATCACAAACCAATATCAAAATCTTGGGAAATTTAAGTTACACTCACTTCAGCTCACTTCAGAGGGTGTGAGTATCAGTAATTGGTCTTTAGCAGATTTACAGTAATTTTGTTTGATATAGTTGGAAGTTTAATAGGACTTAGAAAAACGATTGATTGCATGTAGATTAAGTGTTTAGACCTTCTGGTCATGATAATTACCTTTTAACAACACACAATTTCCCGACAGTGAGAGTTGTAGAAAAAGTGTGACTGATAGTGAAACAGTTAAAAGCACATCCCTCATTGGCCTCCTGCAGCAGCTCTGATTTAATGGCGGCTCCTGATAGCTTTTCGGTTTAATTAGGCCATTTAAAGGTTAACTGCCAGGACTTCGCCCACAATCAACCGCTACCCATCTTTCACTGCTCCATCTACAGTCGTCAGTGGAACATTTAGTGTTCAGGTGTATCTCCTGCAGCAGCAGATCAGCCGTGTGACAATACAAAACCCCATGTGCATAATAGGGAGTGGTTGTATTTTTTTATTTTTTATTTTTTTCATTTGGAAGAACTTGACTAGACTAGGTACACATCAAACATATTTTTCAGTGAGCTGATTCTGGAACTGTATGAGCTTTTGTGTCCTCCACAACTGTATTGTAAGAGTCCTTGTGAGAGCAGCATATTAAATGATTACACTTATCTTCTCCCTGTGAGTTATGCTGTGCCCCTGCAATGAACACATCTGTGTCTGCCTCACTGAGAGCTCGCACTGGGTTGTTCAGAACAATTACCCCTTCTCACTGCCACTCAGGACCCCTCAGGTGAACTCATTATCTTATCTTGGGGGTCCTTAGAAGAGACAGTAGTAATTCACAACAACTGTAGAGCTGGGCCACCAGGCATATCCTGGTGCTTACAATCCAATTACCTCAGCATATTATATTTAGAGAAGGCAAATTTCACATTCTAGAAGACTATTAGAAAACAGAAAACAATGTTGTTTAAAGTTGCCTGAGGCTTTGAACTCATAAAAAGTAATTCTCTAATGCTATTTTTTTATTTATTATTTACTTTTCTGGTTGAGATTCCATCTTCTGCTTTTCTCCACTTATCTATCTCCATGGAGACAAGCAGGTGATGCAACCAGGCCAAGATAGAGGACAGGTTTGGGGTGAGGCAAAGTCAAAGTCTCACTGTAAGAATGCATGTTTTTCAAGGTATTTTTTGATTAATTAAATACTAAATAGATACATTTAATGCCATACATTCCACAAAAAGTACAAACATCTTCATGGTGGCACCCCCCACACCAGAAAAGTGACATAGTGCAACTTGATTAACTGCTTTTTTTTTTTTTTTTAACTCATCTTCCACAGACCAGATTGTTTTGTATAGACCTTGGGATTGTGTCATCACACATCATGAAATTTTCAGTTAGCCAAAGAGTGATACATGTATTTACCAGTAGTGACCCAGCAGCTTATAGGGTCATAGCACTGCTTTTTTGTTTACTTTTTAACATTGTTTCAGTTAATGCATTTCAATAGATGTTGCACAGTGCTGCTGCAAAAATGGCATATTTTTGTCAGTAACGGGCGCTTTTACATTGAATCCCGACCATTATAAATCTACCCTTCCTTTTTTACTTTGTGCCCCTCCTGTAAAGACATCCACTATCTTCAAGCAGTGGACACTGGTTGAGCTGTTGTCATGGCTACCAGGATGTTGAATGTTGGGCGGGACTGAAAAGACTTCAGTCAAAGCTATAATTAAACATCGTTTGAACAAACCACAGATTAATGAATCTTGTCGACAGCTGGAACTCTGGAACTTGGTCATGCAATATTGGCAATACAATATTGGTTCCTAACTCTACTTATTCTTACATGTATTTATTATATTTGTTTGAATTGCTGTTTCAATAGAGTTGTTCTATTAGGCTCCTAGGTCCTATTAGAGTCAACCAAGTCAAGTGCAAGTGTAAGCTCAATAATAAGCAGAGGGCTGTGTGAGAATCAACAGTACACCATAAATCCTACATTGTATTCTTGTAAGCATTTGAAAGATTGAAAGTGCTTATCGAACAACTAGGCTTAATAGCTGTCACAATAGGCCATACTCATCTCAGTTCAAGACAGAGCGTTTTCGCGAGCATGTAATCCTCAATAAAGTCACACAGACCGACAACTTTATTAGAAACTGGGGCTACATTTGACAGCAGACACCTAAACAAAAAGGTGGACAGCACTGAAGTATCGAGCGCCATGAGATTCATAGTCAATCTCCACTGACAACCCCCCCCCCCCCACAACACCTGT
>KN478531.1:23016-55361 GCA_000787095.1 Periophthalmodon schlosseri
GCTCTGCGGTCAGGTGTACTGCAGTCTAGACAAGGGTTGACCTTTCATGGGACCACTGGCTGAACCAGCAAACGAAAGGCTTGTTTTTTGCATAACGATATCTGACTGGTACAAAAATACTGACCTTTTCCTTGCTACAGAGAAAATTATTGTCGCTCAGTGCAGACGAAATATTTCAATCTCTTAAAAAATCAACTTCTAATTGCTTAAGCAATTTCTTTTGTGGAGATTTTTTTTAAAGGGGCAATGTGAAAACAAGACCAATTCTAAATGAATTCCCTTTTTTAACACTAGAGGGCATATATTTGTTCACCATGAGTGGCCAGTGTTCAGCCTGTTCAACATCTGGCTGCAGGTTCAAGCCAATGAGGGGACACTTGAACTAGAACTACAACTAGTGGAAAAAATAAAAATAAAAAAAAGGATCTTAAAAACAGAGTCCAGATGACTACTGTCAAAAGCTTCTTCCTTCTTCACATCTGACAGCGTGCAAGTATTTCTTTGGAAAAAAAAAAAAAAACATATCTAAACTGTGTTTCAATAATCAAGGCATTTTTTTCAAGAATGGTCCCCACTGAGGTTTGAACCTGTAACGCTGACACCACCACACCAGGCCCCAGACACAATTCACAGGGGGGAGGCATGACTTCATAAGGGCCACATGAGTGGATCCTTCATTATCATACAGGGGGTGACCTGGACACAGCACACTGTAATATATAAATCTACTTCTTTCATATTTAGCATACTACCACATGGTGGGTGGAGGACAAAACAACAGGCAAGCAGCAAATAGGCCAAAATGGAGTCCATGCATCTTCACCAGAGGTCAAACTGGGGATTGTCTTGGTGCAATCTGTTTCCTTCATTGCTGTTCCAACAGATTAGGGAAGGTTTGGTATCAACCTTGTTTTTTTATGATTACCTATTGTTTATACCTCCTTTTGTCTAAGTTGCCCAAAAATAATAAATACATAAATGCAGTTCTGGCCTCTGCTGACAGATTTGTACAGACAAATTCTATGCCAACTAAGACTTTGAGATATTTTTAAATATCAATATCATACATTATTTCAACATAATAATAACAAAGTAGAGAGAGAAAGTGGCATTCCCATTGCTGAAATAAGATTGCTGTATCTGACATGATATAATGGATAATAGTAAAATGAGCTGTGATATTTATTGTACACATTTATCCCTGGACCTTTCAGGACCTTTGTAAGAGCAGGAGAAGAAAGAGTCATAGGATTAATAAAGCAAGACTGCAAAGACTCCTCCACACCTCTTTAGTTGTTATTGAACAGTAACACATTCTACTTATTGATAAAACAAATTGAAAGTTAAGGATCTTTCTGTATGCTCAACTCTGTCCTAACTTTGTAGTGACTATATAAAATAAGTCATAAACTCTGTTTGTATCTTTCTGTAGAGTCCACTCATGTGTCTCTATGAGTTGTTAATGTAATATAGTCTGACAGACAGCAGTCTGAGCTCAGTTTAAACATAATTACGTTGTGAGTGAAACAGTGCACGTCTCATCAGTTAGATGAGGGCTGGCACTGACTGCTCTATCCACAGAGGGAACAGTCCTGAGGAGAGAGGCGGTTTTTGTTTCAGGTTTACTCACTTAGAGCACATTATGCACAAGCTAATTCAATAAATAGGATGCGGATTAAGCCTCGCATCAAGTGGCACTCCACAGTTGTCACTAACCAACACTAAGCAATAACTATAGCAAAAGATAGAGGGTGGTATGTGATCCATTCTGTCTTTCATGTTTGATTTTGTTTGTTTAATTACTAATACCGTACTTGGCATGAAAGTATCTTCTCTTCAATGTTTTAATGAGAAGTATGGATATGATTTTAATACTATTTCATAATGCAGTTCTTTGTGTTGCTATTTGTTGTTTAGTCTAACAATTTACATTATGACAATGAATTTAGTGACAGTCACTGTTTTGCTCTGTTGCATTCTTGTGTTTTAATTTAAACCATATTACAAAAGGTGTTTTCATACAGTAGAAACCCCTATTTGATGCACTTTCACACAGAGAAGGACTGCTTTGGGGAAAGTACTTTATTCCCACAAGCGAAATTAAATCAGTAAGCAGTAATTAAAATTGTGAATAACTGTTACAATTAATGAGTTGAACTGTTCATGTAATTCTGTGTGATGTTTGTGCATCACAGTTTTATGCGCATGGTTTACAGTGCTCAAAAGAAGTAGAATGAAAACTTTTGCTTACTTAAATATGTATATGTTCTACACTAGATGCTTATTTTAAAGCCAGTTCACCCACTGTGTTAACGCAAGCAAGGGGGGGCTGGGTGGTTCCTCTCACTAAATAGGGACTGAGGCTATATAGACTTACAGTTCTTGGTACTGTTATGTGTGAAAATGCCTAATAATAGATATAGACATATGTACAGTGCTTCATATTCATGCATAAAATAGATCATTGGCACATAAAGCTGAGATATGTTTTGATGAAGCGCTCCACCAGCCAAACAACGCTATCCGATTCAGGTTATTCAAAGACCGCTGCGATAAATGCTTGAGTGCAATAACAACAACAACGGCTGATAATAGATGCAGATTTAGTTGAGACAATTGGACAAATAAAACATTTACTGTGATTGTTTTTGATTTGTGTTTTGCCAAACACTTCAGAACATAAGGTTTTGACTTTATGTTCTGTGTCCTGAAATGGCTGGAAACAGGAGCAGAAAATACTGGCTGCAAGGGGGTGTTTCTCAGCACAAGCTGTCCTCTGTGGCAGTCCAGCTTGTCTGTTTATGATTGTTTGTGGCTTGATAATCTAAAGTACTGAGACGAGTTCTGTCTACAGCTGCCTGTTGCTAGGTTTCCCTGCCCTGTACCTGGCTCTACATGAAGCTAGATCATTTCTCTGGAGATAAACTCATCCAGCTACAGGTAATGTGATGCATAGATTGTTCAACCATCATATCTTGCAGTTATTTGGTGCAATTTTTTCAAGCAAATGTAAAAACATGAGACACGATAGGTAAAATAATATGTTTTAATCATTCTTAGAGCCATCGCATTAGCTTTTATTTGGATATTTTTATGAAAGATTATTGCTGTAGAAAATACACAGTGGACTTTATGGGCTAATAATAGCAACAGCCAAAAAGGTAAAAATACATATTACTGGTTAATAATTGCATTTATGTTTTGTCATGTAGAGCTTCATGTTGTTTTAAACCTTGCTGCAAAGAGAGAAGCATTTCTGAAAATAACATAGGCTTGCTCTATATAATGGACTTTGGAGAACAGCACAGAAGGGACCTTGGTAAATGTCACTACAGACAATCAAGTCTTTTCTTCATGCAGCAGCTGATTTAGCGAAGCACCATCACTGTGCAGCTTGTCACCTTATATAAAAAATCAGTCTCTCTCACATGATGTATCGCTCACAGCAATATGCAACCAGCCTATACAGTGCCAACAAGCTTGACCGTATAAACATCATGTACGAGAACATATGTACCTCCCACATGCATTTACTGTCACTTATACAGTACAAGTTTTCCTTGCAACATGTGATAATAACATGAAGAAATGTGTGATAAAATGTGTATTTATAAACCAACTGTGTTTGCTTTTAACCATGGAATTCAAAGTTATGAACTTTATCTTGGCAATATTTTGGCAACAATTGCCTTACAATAGATCTCTATTTCCTGTCCTTTGAAACATGTAATATCTATAACAACTTATGGATAAAGCTGTACAAAATTATTCTGGTTATTGTCAATCCAATTCATAGTTAAATCAATTATCAAGATTATGTGTAAATAGATTTTGTTTACCTTTTACACATATTAGATTATGCCCATGGAATAACAGTTTCTATACCTCCTCAGTATCCTTATGCAACAATGCTTTCACATTTGCTCTCCACAGGGTACTTGGTTCTTATTATTAGCCTGTTGGTGAGAGGGGTAATTATGGGATGTCAGCAGGTCCTCTGTGGCTGATGGACACAACTATTTGTGGTGTGTCCCTTTCTTCACTGTACAACATGCACTCACGAGCACAGGAGATGTGACAGGGATGACTAAAAAGCTTTCAACGACAGTTCAGGATTTTCAGTGTCTGAGTTGATACCCGTGGCACAACATGTTGTCAGATTTAATTAAAAACAAAAGCCATTGACCATGCAAACAGAAATAGACTTGTGCACAACATATAATGGCTAAAGCTGTGATTTGATAGTGGGGCTAACTTTACTGGGAGTCTCCTCCTGCCTGTTTGAATGTGTGACAGAGAGCATGGTGACAGATACTGCTCATCAATTATCAACTTGACAGGAGTGTTACATGAGGGTAAAATAACAAAGGGACCTGTGCAGCATCTCTGCAAGTCACACCTCCTTTCTTAGCTATTGTACACTAAGTACAAAATGGCTCACTGGGACTTCATATATAAACACACTACATGCTATGTATAAAATATGAATCGTCAATCCTGAGGTGTACATTCTTAATGTGTTTGGGCCTGGGGTTTTATTCTACATATGGTTCCCAACATAACACCATAATCAGCTCCTCAGCCTAATATCTTCAAACTGAAAATGACTTTGGGATGGCAGTTGAAAGAGATCACTAGATCACTACCTCTGAAACCTTTTCTATCATAGACTCCTGGATGAACGAGGGATTACACTGACAGGGAGGTGGGCTGTAATCCAGTGCCACTCTGGCCATACTACAAGATCATAAATTTGGCCTGGCACAAAATTATTGTGCTGATGTGTGCATGCATAACACTAAACGTTTGCGTATCTCTTGTCAAAAATTAATGTGAACAATTTATTGAAGTGATATCTGAACAGAGAGATCTGAAAAAGGGACTTTGAATTGTGTAATTTCAGTGTTCACTTCTGTTCAAAGAAAAGGTGAAGATATAAAAGAAAAACGTCAAAAAGCCAAACAACATTTCAATATTTCAGAAAATAGGTAAAGCCTGAAGGGTTGCCATGGCCACTAATATTATCATAAAGCTTGGAGAAATAAAAAATATATAAATGTCCACTCACACTTAAGCACTGTTGATAAAGCATTTTCGTCTAATGTGTCAGACCCCTAATCAACTGAACCCACCACTCCTCAAGATTTCATCAAGAGCTCTTCTTGATTAAAAGAAACTTGTCACTGTCCCTGATGTTCCTCTGTTGAAACACTACATTTGCAAAATCTATTTTCTCTTTGGTATAAAAAAAAAAATCTAATCTCTTAAACGAAATTAAAATTAAAATAGGACTAAAAAAAGTAAATAGATGTCTTTCATTTCCTCCTCAGATCAGTGAACTCTATTACAATTTAAATAAATAAATATTATTAGAAAAAATAAGAAAGGAAGAAAAGGTACTAAAAAGAACAAGAAAAAAAGAACAAAGAAAGAATGAAAGAAAGAAAGAAAGAAAGAAAGAAAGAAAAAAGAAAGAAAAAGTTTTAAGCTTGTCACGAACACCTCCCACACAAATAACACTCTTACCCCATCTACTGGCTGCTCTGCAACAGCAACTGTGAGACTCAGGTGGTCTAGTTGTAATTTTCACGAATCTTGCTTGTTTGGATCTAATATCAAAGATTTCAAAGATGGTAAAGTCTGTGTTTTTTGTTTTTGTTTCTACTAAAATGCCAGTAGGCTCAGTAAAAAAAACAATGTTAGATTCTTTTTAAGATTAATAATTGGTAAGACATACAGTAACAAATGAACGTGATCCTCCGGACTTTTATTTTGACAGAGTTGATCTTACTTTGAAGAAGCCTTTTGTAACAGACGCGCTGTTGTTCTTTCATCACTTTTAACTTGACGTCATTCGCTCGAGATTTGAAGTTTAGGTCAAAACTTCACTAAAGCAGAAACTGAATGAAAGCGACGCCGATAGCGATGCCCTGTTAGAAAGCCACTGGAGTCTGCAAGATCTCTTCGTTTCTCTTTCAAACGCGTAAGTTCAAAGTTGTAGGCCTAATATCAAATGTTTTGATTTATTGCAGATTTAGCGATCCATTGTTGCCCGTTGAGCGTCTATAGGATCACGGTACTTTTTAATATAAGTGGGTTACACTATAAAAGTTTAGATTTCTTCCCTTTTATGCTCTTAGGCTACTAATACAAATAAATAGGCTGTTTTAAGACCAGCATTCGAATAACCTTTTTAGTCACTCACTTTTTCTGCAGATTTCAAAACCTTTTGCTCAAATGTGACAAAAAAAGGTTTAGACTTATAGTTGATGTCTGTTTCCAAAATTATTTACTTGGGCCTATAACTGGTCCAAAATGTGTGCAAAACTACCATTTTCATCACTGTAGCTAATTAAACTAGAACTTGATTGAATCCTATTTTCATTCAAGTGCAAGCATAGGTACCAGGCTGTAGCATAATTCTTATTTTCTCAACGATTTTACTGAGTCTTGCTGAAAATAAAGTTATTATGGGTCTTTGCTCTGCAGCTGGCATCTTTCCCCCTCCACTTCTCATGATGATCTGGCTTCTGGAACCAGGGCTAAAAGCATAACAAAGGATTTTGTTCTCCTTTTAACTGTAACCATATTTGTACCGTAGCTGGCTGCTTTGAGTCAGACATATATCGTTTACTGTAAGAGAATAATTGACGTATAGGAGCTGTATATATTTTACAATGTTCACTCATAGCCCCATTATGAACACATATACTGTTGTACGCTCACAGCAGACCTATGCTAGTGGAAAAAAAAAACAAAACAAAAAAAAACCATTAGCCACTGGAGAGCTGTTTCTCAATTGCATTTTCTTGAACTAAAATGTTCACAAGTTGATTTAATTGAGACCTCTGTATCTATGAAGTCTGCATTCCTCACATAGTTGGTTCTGTGCTCTGGAGTATCTCAAGTGTTATTTGTAAGATGTTGTGGTATATGCATCTGATTTAAATTAAAATAATCATCATGCAAGTGAACCGATCCTTCTCATAGAAAGCATAGACTCTCAACAAATCCTCCTACATTGCATTTTGCTGGAGTTTGAATTTTAACAGTTTTTGTTTTGTGATTATGAGGAGGCCATTTTCCAGAAGGTGGCAGGAAACGTTTCCCGACAGACCAGAGCCAAGGTTCTTCCTGGCTCAGAGGATGCATCTTGAATTGCTTTTTCTTTGTTCTACTCATCATTTTACTGAATATAAGCAACATTTTGACTTCAGGAGGTTTTGAGGTTTAAGAGCTTGCATCCCGTCACTTTATATCAAAAGCTATATTATCTTGGCTTGCAGGGCTTCTTATTCAGTTCCTTCCTTTTTGTCATGATCTTTTTCCTTTCTACTTTCTACTGCTTTGGATGTTGCTGGCCCTCGTGGAAAATCTGATGCAGTGTAGTTTGGAGTAGGGTCTGGGTCCTGCTGCTGCCATGTGAGTGTCTGGATGACAAAGAGGCATTTGTGCACATGCTCAGAGTAGCAACCCCGAGAAATATAATTCTAGTTTAAGTGTGCACTGTCTGACTGCAGTCGTGTGTTAGTAAAACAGTTTGAAAGTTAGTGCAAACAATGACATCAGGACTGGAGTGGAGTTTGAGGACTGAAATGGAGTTTGGCTGTCACATGACTGACCCCCAAAAAGTCATTGTCACATCACAGTGAAGCAAGTGTATAATCATTCACCAGTAGTAGAAGCTATTGTCCATGTGGTAATAGAGATGAGCAATATTGTTGAAAAAAAATCATATCTTGTTGGTGATATTCAAACATCATTTTGTCAGTCCATTAGAAATATGCCAAAATGCCTGTAAATATCTTTGAATGGACCAAAAATTAACCACAAAAATGCAGAAATATCACTGTATAGTACCTGTGTTTGGTAGATTACAATCTAAGCTTCTGTTCTTTTTCATTTTTAATCACCCCTGAGACTGTTCCAATCAGTGCCTATGACCCCTCTGAGTTCCAACCACCTCCATGAACACTTTACAGTTTTTTGTTTTTTTTTTTTTATGGTACTGAATTGCTGATTATTTTATGCTACCACAACAATGCTTTTGTGAGTGGATTTACAAACTCCATTGGCAAACAGAAGAGTTCAGAAGTAGCCAAAGTCTGACTGTTACGCGCACATCTGTAGCACAGCTGGAGGAGTGGAGTAGTACAGAGGCCCTGCTGGAGGCGTGTATATGTTACAAACTGTCCACTCTTTGCAGGTCACTTAATCCCCCACTTCCTGTTTCAGTGCATTGTCCCTCCCCCTTTCATATCGTTTCCCCTCATCTACTAACAGTACTCCAGTACAGTTGCATGGCTTTGGAGGTTTTACTAGCACCTACACATATTTACATCTTTAAAATTGTGTATTAGTCATAGACTGTATGGTATTAGCCAAAGTATATTGATTAAACAGTTGCATTAGTAGGGCTGTAGCTAACTAAATAAATTCTTGGTTGACTAAAGACATGCCCTGTGCATCACTGGAATGACTAAAAGGGGGTGTGGTGTAGCAATGGGAAAAAGTCTAAGTTATAATGAGAAGTACCAACAGTAAATCATCTTCATCAGTGACTTCCAAAATGCCGCTAACTCACTAAAGGCTTTCTCATTCCTTCTGTGATACATAAATCCTTATAATCTTAGTAAAATAATTGGTCCACTAAAATTGGTCATTTGAGACCTCTTCGGTTGATTAATTGATTTAACACCTAAACAACTACAGCCCTAAACTGTGTTGTAAGCTTTGTAAGATTTTTTTTATTTAACAAAGATTTGACAACATCATTTTGGCATCAGGATGAGTTTTAAAACGTAAATACTTGTTGATTTGGCACACTGAATTGACAAATATTGTAAACAAGAAGGATTTAGATCTCTGAGTTTTATGTTATGTGGTTTGGTCTGTTTAAAAGCCTGCGGAGTGTGGGGTCAAAGGTCGTGGGGATGTCAGTACCAGTGTTTTAGAGGAAGTCAACCTACTCAGGAATGCACATGGTGTTCACTCCCACTGAGGTCTTATCAACGCTCACAGCAGCACATTTTCCATTGTCAGAAAAACCCACCATCCATCAGTTTAAGTTTTTTTTTTTTTTTTTTTTTTTATTTTAAAAAGAATTTAAAAGGCACATAGCACAGACAAAAACAAAGAGCAAAGTAGTTGGCATTGCTTCAATCACCCCATAATCACCACATAGTAAAAATGTAATATAATAATATAATAATATATAAAAAAATTATATAATAATATAATAATATATTTAATTATATTGTAATAATTGTACTTTTAAATTAAATTATCATTTTAAAAGATGCTTTGTCCCCTCACTGACGTCTTGTGAAACTTATTAAGTAGACAGAATGTAGTCACAGGACTTGCATCACCCCTTAGAACTCAAAAGTTGATCACTTGAAATTTTTGAGCGAACAACACAAAAAATATCCATGTGTGTAGGAAAATATTTAGAATCACAACATAAGTCACATTCTTGGAGGGAGGACATGCTCTGAGTCCGTCTTTAGAAAACATGCAGCTGACAAAATATACTTGGCATTCAATTGGTAATGAGTGATGGCTCTCTGTCCTATTCTACAGCTAAACACCTAAAGAAAATATATTCATCATAAGACCTAGACTTGTATAGAACTGTGCAAAAGGATGAGGAAGAATATCCAAGAATTGTTAAGAAGAATCTAAACGGTACTTTTTGCTGTAGTGGTTAGTATTTTTGTTTAATGTCTCAAAATGATTGTTTAAATGTTCTCATCACATTAAAGCTGGGCATATTAATAATACCGTATATGTTGTTTTGAATATAGGCTGAATCTGAATATTGAGTATATAATTTTAAAGAGGCAGTATTATGCAAAATCAATTTTTATGAGCTTTTTATCATGTTACAAACTTGGTCCCTTATCAAAAACATGCCTGAAGAGGTTTTAGATGTCATCCTGGCAAGTTTCAGTAATTTAGCGTTCTCTCCCAGGCCCTAATCGAACCCTCCTTACGGTTATCTGTGAGATTCTGTCCAATGCTCAGCCCACAAGCCTACGTCATCCATAAGTCAGCCATACTCCCACAAGACGCATGATACAGACCTGTACACAGCAACTTAACAAACCTGATGCGCTGTACAGCAGTTTCATCAGCGCTATGCACGCTGATTGTGTTAGCGCTCTGAAGGGGAAGTGACTTAGCGCAGAGAGCAAAGGGAGGGGAGACTCGGAGCGTCAAAAATGCAGGTGAAACTTATAAAACATGTTATTACGTTATTTCCGCAACTATAGCATTTTCACAACAGTACAAGGTAACATGGTGATCTAAATGTGTCAGCAGTTAATACCGCAAAGAAGTAAAATACCCCCTCTTTAATGAAAAATGCTGCAAAATGATTAAAAAGAAAATTGGTTTGACATAATCTCATCAGAATATTATCATGAACCTCCTAAAAATGATCAAGATACGCTGACTCCACAAATTGCATCTGAAAGAAAGCGTTAATCTGACTTATCTTCCACTTATGTTTCTACTAAATTAATTTTGTGACCTATACTGTAACCAAGTACTGTAAGACTTAAATAGCTTGCTGTATACTGCCATTGTAGTTTTACACTTTGTGCCTTTTTAAAAAAAATAATAATACAATTGTTTTTGGATTTTTTAAGTGTCGAATGTGAGCTCCTTTACGCTGGAGGGAGCCATGAAAGAACATATTGTTAAAGATGATTTTTCAGTTAATCACATCTCTAATGCCTATATTTTACCATGCAGGGTGTGACACATTGACCCCAGAGAGACAGGAAATGAAGTAAAGTGGGCTAACTTACCCCCCTCACTCAGAAGTGTGTGGACAAACAGTGCCTTTGTTTTCCATAAACTTTTCTTTTATCCAAAAAGCACAGTCTCAAATCAGATTTAGCTCAAAGCGATACATGATTATTGGATGCAAAAGGAGAGACATGTGATGGGTGCCGTCATGGGGGCTTGTGTCCACTTAGTTCTGGAAGTTTAAGATGCCACACATGCCAGCTCTGCTACAGCCCTGAGACCCCGAGGAGAATACTTTCATTATTGCACATCAGGGACGGCTTGCGAACACCCATGACTACCCAGTGGCCAGACACAAGGCATGCTGGGTAATAACTTCAGGCAGTGACGTCATAAAAGAGCTTTCTAGTGTTCCAGACTGCGGGGTTAATTTGATGTAAAATATATTCAATAAGAGAACGAGCACTTGTATTATAACAAGAAAATTATTGTTGGAATGTAAATGTCTTGCCATTAATCTGGTAATCTTGTTTGGTTCAAACACATTTCAAAACATAATTAAAGGGCCAAAACATTCTAGTAAATAATTTCACATTTCTGATTCAAATTTGTTTGTAACTGAAAAATTGTTAAATTATGTCAGAACTTCTGAGTGCCTCTTTAATGATCTGTAACTGCATAGTTTGAAAATGATACGATATATTAGATTATAAGGTTTTATATGTTTCTTTCTTTGTATTTTTCTTGATTTTCTATACCCCTTTATATCTTGTGCTTTTCAGATTCATTCAGCAGATCATGATGTCCGATGCCAGTGAGATGTTGGCTGCTGCCTTGGAGCAAATGGATGGGATCATAGCAGGTAACCGCAGTTGGACGTTCATGCCTGACTGTAGCACGTCTTTAAGTGGGCATAATATGGGCTCGGACCACATCTGGAAGCCATTAGGAGCAAGCTGGGAATACAAAGTCCAGCACAATGTGGTCGGTGTGAATGGATTTAGAGTAGTGCTCCAGTGGTGCCACCAAATCATGGAATGCACATAAACTCACCTTGAGAGGTTTTCCTTTTGTGTGTGCTCTGGATTCCCAAACTTTTTGTTCCCTGAATGCAATAAAAACTAACAAACAGTCCAATCTTAAATCAGTGACGACAAGCATTATTAGACAACAGATGGACTAAAAAGTACCCTACACCAGGACTAAACAAGAACCAAATCAGAGCAAACAAAGAACCAAGCCATGAAGGAACAGTGGCACAACAGTTAGCTCTTCATATTAATAAATAAAATATTAATAAATAAAATAAGACTACCCTTCCAATTCTCTAAGTATATTCGCTGCTCTGTGTGTTGCACCATTAATTTGACTTATATTTTTACTTAATGTATTTATTCATCTATTCATGTCATTAAATCTTTGCTCTTTGCACGTTAAAGATATTTATTGAACTGTCTATAATAAAATGCTCAGCAGAAAGGCCTGAATAATGTATTAAATGAATTTCTCCTGTGAGATTAATAAAGCTCTATGTTATCTTAATCACCAGCTAATGTGACTTAATTAGGATGGCTTTGAAATTGAGCCATATCAAATCAAGCCTGTGAACCACTGCTCCATGCATTAATGAAAAGTAATGATTTTTCAGGGTTAGCTGTATAAACGTCTGCTTGAGAACTTTGGACTTGGCAAACTTTTCAGATGAGCAAAGCAGACGTGAGCTCAAGAGTCCCTTTTTCCACTGATTTGTGTAATTATAGTACTGACCTTTCCAGGAGAATTGAGTGAGCCGATTGTCATGTGACCACCCGAGTCCCCCGTTTCCGCGGAAACCACAGCCATCATCACGATCGCTCCTCTTCCACTGTGAGGAGAGAGAGCGCATATATGGTTATATAGAATAAATAGTATATAGAGTATGCCATTTGCTAAAGTCACTTCTTCTGTGACTCCTGGACTGTAATTATGGTGGATTTTCAAAGTGGGAACATTGGGTGTTGAGGCTCTTAACAGCTCCAGCCACCATAGAACCCCTTCCCGCGCCTTTGTGCTAACTCTGCAATATAATGTCATTAACTGAAATCTCAAAGTCTCACAAATTACCACAGCCAAGTACCAATTCTCTGTATTTCTATGATGATTTATGGCAATGGAAGTCAATTTCAGTTTTAGCTATTTGAGATTAATCTGACAGAGGTCGGCACAAGATGGATAGATAAAAGAATGCATTTGTCCCCGTTGGGAAAATATTATAAACATGCACTTGGAAGGCACCAAAATTTATAGCTTTGTTATTTAACACACCCCAATTCAAACCATCACTCCCACAGTACATTTTGATGCTTGTTTTTGTCAGTGTTAAATTAAAGGTTATGTCTTGACTCACTTCATCATCTTTTCAATATTGATGTATCATGTTATTGTGTCTAAACCTCTAGGCTCCAAGGCCATGGATTACTCCAATGGCCTGTTTGATTGCCAGTCCCCTACATCTCCTGGGTTTCTGGGTGGTCTTCGGGTGCTGCACCTCCTGGAGGATCTGCGGGCAGCACTGGAGCTCATGGACAACGACGAGCGGAACAACCTGCGCTGTCAGATCCCAGACTCCACCGCTGAGGGGCTGGCTGAGTGGCTGCATGGGCGAATGGTGAAGTCCTACATTCTGTTTGATTAAAGCTGGTGTTACATATTTTGTATACTTGAGCTTGCTTCTTTTTGTTTGTGTTAATGATGATGATTATTTTTCTGTAACCCAATATTTGACTGGTTCTGTCAGAACTTTCGAAACTGTACATATGGTAACTGTACAGTTTTGATGTACACACTGCGATCCATTGTCTACACACTGACATGTTGTTTATGTATTCTCAATGCATGCACCCAAAAGAATAGCGTGCTCTTGCTGAAAATAATTTCCATCTTAAGCTTGACTTAAGTCTGGTCTTATGTTTTTCTTTGCTTTTCTTTTTCATGATATCTGCCAGAAAGTTTGCTTTTTAAATTTTTTTCAAATCACTTACAAATGAGAGGAGGACAAGGTTCTCACATTTGTATTTTTCTACAAGAGAAAGTTTTGAAGCTCTTTGTGGAGCCACATCACATGCAGACTTCTTTTCTAACATGCTTTTACCTTGAATAACTGTTTTGTATCACTGGTGCTTTGAGAGTTAACCACGTGCTATGAACATGGATCAATGTTTTGTCCATTTCAGACCAATGGACACAGCTCTGAGGCAGTCTACCAAGAGCGTCTGTCACGCCTGGAGAGTGACAAAGAATGTCTCATACTGCAGGTGGGCTCTGACTACTGAATTGCCTTTTATTGATTTCAGTTTACAAAGCATTATCCAGTACTGATTAACTGCTGTGAAAAAAAATTCCAAAGAAACAAAAGCCTTTCTTACAGCTTTCACACTTACAAAACACTGCTGTATTTTAGCAACTTTGTGGAAGTTTAAAGGTGCACCGTCAAACTTTTCTGGTGGAGGGTCTGCTACCTGCTTGTCTCAATTGAATTGTTATAGCTTTGCCTGGAAGGTTCTACAGTATAGCATTAAATTTATCAATCTCAAAGGAGACAAGCAGTTGGCTCAAAAACATAGTTATTGCAAAGCAAGAACATTCCATTAAACCTCCACCAAAAAAGTTACATAGTGCACCTTTTAAATTTTATATATTCCCAGCCACTGTAGCTTCTGTGCCAGTTCTGAGCCTGAATAAATGTAGATTACAGTAGGCTACTAGATAATAAGGCTACCTCAAATAAAATACTTCAAATCAGCAATAATCAAATCAATATCTAAACGCCACTCTTGCTATGTTGAATAAAAGTTTCAATTTGTACTGTTAATGTTTTCAGGTTAGTGTTTTAACAGACCAAGTAGAAGTTCAAGGTGAAAAGATTCGAGATCTGGACTCTTGCCTTGAACAACACCGTGACAAGTTAAATGCTACCGAGGAACTGCTGCAGCAGGTGTGCCATCTGTGCAAAGAAATCCCATAATCCAGAATAGAAATGTAATTTATTTTGCATTTGTTCATTATATGCTTTTTCTTACAGGAGCTTTTGAACAGGTCAGCGCTGGAGACTCAGAAGCTGGAGCTGATGACGGAAGTGTCCAGTCTGAAGCTGAAACTCTCTGCAGTAGAGAGGGATCACAGAGACAGTGAGGTAAAGTGAACTATCAGATCCACCCTAATATGTCACTATTAAATGGAAGGTCAGACTTTGGCGGTCTTCCAGTCATTGTTTTGCCCGATGGTCCCAGTCCGTCCTGTGGTCTGGGCTGAACTTCATTAGAGGTTACAGGACACTCAGAACTTACTGTACTCAGCAGCTGTTTCCTGCCAAAGCTCCCCCAACTCCCATTGACCTCTCACATACCTCCTCTGCATCTGAGCCTGCAAGACTTATAGTTTCCATACTCCTTTCCACGGGTAGGAAAATTTGGGGAATATTTTTCCTTAAGTTCACAGTCACAGTTCAGACATATGTGGTTAATTTTTGTCTAAAGTATATTAGATTTTTTTAAATTTTATTAATACTAAAAATAAAAAATATAAAAATCAAAGTTGGTGGGTAATCACAGTCTAATTGTGATTGCCTTCAGATATGAGACATAATACTGTCCCTGTGCACATTGTAAACAAGTCCAGGGGCTAAACTAGAGGTACAACACAATTTTCCTTTTAAAAAGACATTTTGTTCTTTGCAGAGGACATTATATTAAATAAATAATTGCTGCATTTGCGATTCGATTGCCATATATTTTGCTTCCCTGCTGGGAAGCCCAGTAGATGCCGTGGCCAACTGCAGTGCTGTGCTCATTGACCTTTCTACAAGGTGTCTTAAGAATGTGTTAACAGAATTAGTGGAGGAAGTAAAATAAATAAAAGATAGTACAACGACAATCCCCTGAATCACCTAGAATAAACCCACTGGCATCTCTCATCTTTTCTGTAGGTGCCAAAACAACCAGTTGATTTGTTAAAAGTAACAGGTTGTAACATTTCACTTTTAGACAAATTTCCGAGAACTCAACTTCCTGAGGGGATTGAGTGTTGTAGCTTTGAACACAATTTTTGGTGCAATTGGCAGATTTTCCAAAAATTGAGAATCAAATGTCATGTCTCCCACAGGTTTCTGCTAAGCTCTTTGTGATTCTTAAAAGTAATCCAAATGCTCTTTACCTCAGGGCTTGTACCAGGAAGTAACTGACCTGCGATTCAGGGTGACGGATACTGAGAACGAAAGACTTCTGTGTGAGAAGAAACTCAGAGCTACTAAAGTGAGTTTCAGTTCTTTGCAGAGGTCAAAGGACTACTAGGCTTTGTAGTCCATGACTGTATGTAGCACTTAACTGTCTTTTCTCAGTGACCCCTCTATCCCTCCTGCTTTCCTGTTATTATTTGAACATTTCTTTGGTACTCTTACCCCTAAAGTGGGACTTGGAGGGGTTCACTGAACCCGAGGTGAACAAAGTTGCTTCTCTAACTTGTGTTCCTCTGCATCGCTGGGCTCTGCTTTTATAATTTTCAGTATAATTACTTTATTTTATTTACTTTCAACCGGACATAACGTAATTTCCAACCATCAGTTATTGGTGATCATAATGTTATAACCTTATATACTGCCCATTTGGACCCATTCTCTTGTTAAAATTAATGAACTTGAGTCCTCCTAACACTTTTCTCAAATTTCTCAAATCTCAAAGTTCACTTATAGATATTCTCTACTTGTCGGCCATTTTAATACTATGCTTTATTCTCATTTGGACAACTTGTGGCACAGTGTTTGATAATGTTACATAACTGTTCCTTATGTAATCAGTGAACGTATATTCAAACATTGTTGGCTAAATAGATACTTTCTCTTGCACTATAGGATGAACTGCTGCTGCTTCAGACGCAGTTGGACGAACAAGAGTTGGAGCTTACGAGACTGAAGGATGAGGGCAGACAGAGAGCAGACAGCTGCAGCAGAGCAGAGGGAGGAGAGAGAGGTCAGGAAACGACTTTTTACATTTTTATCGCAGCAATATACAAAAGTCTTCATGGGGATTAGACACAAGGCATTTCAGACTCTAATAACAGCAAATTCCCAGAAGCATATTTAGGTAGAATCTTTCATTTATTGTTTTACTCTCCGTCTCATGTCTCAGGCAACATAAACTCTGGCTTCTTATCTGAGATGTTCATACCAAACATAGAGTCTGTTTTACACCTCCTACCTCTGCAGACATGATCCAGATGAGTGCAGTGGAATGCTCTCGTGTATTAAGAAAGGGAATTGATTTTACTTTGCTTGTTCACAACATACACTCCTCATGCTGATATTGAATATATGAGTGAATATATTTTTTCAGGGAAATGTTTATGTGCTCAGATCAAGATAATCTTTTTGTGTAACAATTTTAGATACAGAAATGTTGAAGATGAGGAGGATTTTGGAGTCACTGACATCTGCCAATGATGAGAAGGTACTTTAAAACAAATTACACAATTATGATGATTACGTACTATTGTATTGTATTGGTTTATTTAGCAATTTTCTTTTGATACAGGAACAAAGAATAAAACAGCTTGAGGAGTCCCTTACAAAGTGCAAGAATGTTCAAGAGATAGATAAGGGTCAGTAATGTACAGGGCCCTTCAGTAATTACTTAACCTAATTGAATGTGGGCCCATACAACAGAGTTTTGTGTTTCTCAGAGCGGTTTAGGGAAGATGACTATGCTGATATACAAGAGGATTCGTCATATCCAGTGTCCATGGAGGTGGATCAGGTCATGGTGGAGACAGGAAGGAGCTCTGGAGAGGTAAACACATTGCCTCTGTCAAAACTATTTGCTCACAGGATAAAGCCCAGACTCGAGATTTCCTCTGAGAAGCCTCCCACTACACTTGAAATCCACAGCTTCAGATTTCATTTTGTTGAGCAGGGTTTATAAGAGGAAAACGGCCTGATATTACAATTGTGTATGTGTTTCAGTCTATTCCATGTATAGCAGTTCTTTCTGAAATGAATGAAATGGACAGGGAGCGACAATTAAAGGCAACACAAAGGTAAACTACAAATAATATACAATGCACCTTAATAAAGTCTCCTCACACAACACAACCCACAAAAGAAAAATAATAGTAAAAGAATAGGCATTTCAATTTCGTTTCTCTTCATAGTTCCACTGAAGGCCCAGGGAGCTCACTAGAGGAAAGCAAAAATCTACAGGTGGGACATTAACACAAGCTTTTTTTTCATTATAATATCTTTTATTATAATATCATTTTGTATTTCTTTTTATCTATTTACTGCCTTTGCTTTTTCACATGAAATGTGTTTTATACATTTGTGGTCAGTCACAAGACCGTTAACGCTTATAATGTTTGTCTGACACCTGGTGGCCAATCATAACATTACATAATATTCTTTTTTTTGTTTTCCAGATAAAAAATAATGAACCCACTAAATCAAGTTCTGAAAGCTTTGGTAGTAAAAGGGTTCGTGCATCTTTTGGCCGAGGATTTTTCAAGCTGCGTGGGGGAAAACATGGTGGTAGCACCTCAACTCTGGGTGAGTCTGAGAATCGGTGCCATGTGCATGTTGTAAACTCCCTTAAAATTCACTCCAGTCTTGCATTCTGTGTTGTTTGTTGATCTTTACCTACTGAATATTTTGCAACAGAAGCCGAACGTAAAGGCACAGATCATCTAGACTTGGCAGGGGTTAGCCCACAAAAATCTGAAAAACCTTCACCAACGTCACCAGAAATGAAAAAGAAGTCAAAGGGTTTAATGAAACTTTTCGGCAGGTTAGTATTTTGTGATGTTTGTATTTTGGTTGTAAGTTTTATCCTTCTTGTCTTAGTGTGATATAATTCCTGTAGACTAAAGAGAAGTCACTCTACATCTTTTAACCTTGATGAAGCCGAGATGGAATTCCGTAGAGGAGGAGTCAGAGCAACAGCTGGCCCTCGCCTCGGATGGTCAAGTGAACCAAAACACCAGCAAGTGTCCCTTAAAATACACATTTGAAAGTTTCATTTTGCTCTATAATGAAAGAATTATTGATCTGATCAGTGCTGCTTGTGTGTCGCCTCAGAGCCGTAAGTGTCCCTTTCTCACAGTGGAGTAAGGAGGAGGTCTGTACATGGTTGCATGAACAGGGCCTGGGATTGTACACCACTCAAGGCCAGAGCTGGATAAAGTCTGGACAAACTCTTCTGCATGCTTCACAACATGATCTGGAAAAGGTAGCTACCGGTTTCTAACTCGTGTTATCTTTTATATCCAAGACATTATTCATTAAAAGTCTTCAATGACCCTGATGCATTCAGTTGTTTAAAAAAGTATTTGAAGTGTTTGATCACCTGCTCTCAACCTGATGTTGCCTTGCCTCTGCTCTCCAGGAGCTGGGCCTTAGACAGCTGCTCCACAGGAAGAAGCTGCAGTTGGCCCTGCAGGCTCTGGGATCAGAGGACGACGACCTTCAGGGCAGACTGGACCACCACTGGGTGACCAGTGAGTTACACATTTTTGTCATCTTGGCGCACATTTTTAAAATCACTTTATTGCTAAATAAAGATTGCTGTTTTGTTAGGATGGCTGGATGACATCGGCCTCCCACAGTACAAGAGTAACTTTGATGAGGCCCGTGTTGACGGACGTATGCTGCACTACATGACTGTGGTGAGCAAATATCATAAAACCCCTTCAGAGAGTTTCTGATAGTTATTAAACATACGCTTAACCCTTAGTTTGCATTTAGTTATTGTTGTACCTTACATTGTGTGTCCTAGGAAGACCTCCTGTCTCTGAAAGTGGGGAGTGTTCTTCATCACCTGAGCATTAAAAGAGCCATTCAGGTCCTTCGACTCAACTCGTTTGAACCCAGCTGCCTCAGACGCAGGCCCTCTGATGAGGTAACCCACACGTGCATTCAGGATGTTTCCTAATTAGACTGTGGAGTAAAGTCTTCATGTTTGTGCAGAATAATATCACACCAGCTGAAATCTCTCAGTGGACCAATCACAGAGTGATGGAGTGGCTCAGGTCTGTGGATCTGGCAGAGTATGCTCCGAACCTCAGGGGGAGTGGGGTGCATGGTGGTCTCATGGTAAGAACCCACTCCTTCATAAGTTGGACAATATCAGATGTTAAAATGGTGTGTGGTGAAAACAAAACTCAGACTATTATGCTTTACTTAATAAAGTAATACTTTTGTTATGCGGTTTAAACATATGGCAAGATTGCAAACTGTTGTGTCAACACATTTGAAAAAGATCCTTCCCAAATCTTCTGTTTGTCTGAAGGTGTTGGAGCCTCGCTTTAATGTAGAATCTCTAGCCCTTCTGCTTAATATTCCTCCAAATAAAACCCTGCTGAGGCGCCACCTGGCAACACATTTCCACCTGCTCATCGGCTCTGAGGCACAGCGGCTCAAACAGGACTGTCTGGAAAACCCAGACTACACCGTCCTGACGGCCACCGCCAAGGTCAAGGTACTGCTTACCATTTTTTTTTTTTGTTTTACCTTGCATAATATTAACATCACAGTATTGTTATTTACAATGTTGACCAAACTGTTAAAGTTATTGGTTTCAATAAGGTTTTATGAAGTGTATTGTATTTAATTATGACCCATAACTTTGACTTTTCTGTCCATTAGCCGAGGCGTTTGTCATTTGGTAGCTTTGGCTCTTTGAGAAGGAAACGCCAGGATGATGCTGATGAATTTGTCTGCCCTATGAATGTGGAAATGCCCAAGAGCAGCAGCTTCCAGAGGGGGGCCCGGGTGTACGAGGACCACCTGGACCACCTAGAACAGGTTCAAAGGCTTCTCCTCTGCTAACACGACTGATGTTTTAACCTTGTCACTGAGTTGTTTATGATGCTTTGGCAGATGGAGGACTCTGAGGGGACTGTAAGACAGATTGGAGTATTTTCAGAAGGAATAAACAATTTGACAGTGAGTTACTTACTTAATTCTAAAATAAACAATTCATTCCAAATAAAGGATAGCTATATATTAAGACAAATTTTCATTTTTCAGAGCATGTTGAAGGAGGACGAGTTCTTCCAGGAGGTGACTGTGTGTCCTGAAGATACAACAGCAGAGACAGAAAACTCTTAATGCGCAATGTGGTGAATTATAAACTTTGAGAGGAGAGAGTAACTGTGCCAACACCAACTGTGAGCTGACCCTGTCCAAACATTTGTACACTTTTACTCTGATCATTCTGGTTTGTCTCATTTTAGGAGTTGTATAGCAGCTATTATCTATATTTAAATACGCATTTCATTTGTGGTACTAAGGGGGATTTAATGCTACAACTGTGGGATGTTGAGTAGATTTTGGTTTATTCACAAATTTGGAGTGAAGCAGAAAAGAGGAATCACAAACTATTATCATGTATTAAGCACATACAAGCATTCTGGTCTAAAGTCAAAAGTGGGTCATCACTACCTCATATTAGAAAAAAAAAATCTGTATAATATTAATTTTATATATAATATCATACAATGTTCAGTTTTACAACAAATGTCAAGTTCTCAGTTATTTTATGGCAACAGCAATTTTCAAGATTTTCAAGTGGTTACTCTAGTTTTCATTACTAGTAAACTGTAATATATCTTGAATGCAATACATGTTGAAATCTCCACTAGTATGTAGTTCTGATAATTGAATAAAAATTGGGTATTTTAGTTCATGTATTTCACACCTAGGCTTTTACTAAAAATTCAGAAACTCACAAATTGGATGTAGAATTTGTTTAAATAATGTTAACCCAGTATTTTCTGACTAATCAAAAAATGCCTTTATTCAACCTTCAGCAACCATACAACATATTTAATGGGTGCCCTGTTACATACTTGGTTTAATTACTTTAAACATATTAAAATTGTAGTGTTATGTAGCTGGGGACCTGGGATTGCACTTAACATATTAGTTTATTTTGTCTGGTCTTTAAGGCTTTTATAAGACATGTATCATGTATACTTCTCATTACCCAGTGCATGCTTGATATATACATTTTTACAAATAAAAAAATCTAATTGAGTTTCTTTTATGTTAAAATAAGCTCTTAATATTAAACAGTCTGAATTAAACTGTGCCACATCAAATTTAAAGTTTATGCATATCATAAAACGAGTACACTGCTCCCACATGTGCCAACATTATATACAACACAGTGAAAATTTTAAATATATACTGAGTAAATGGCACAGCAGCCATGACTCATTACAAAATGTGAAAATAAAGCAGCAAAATTTATTTCATCCATGCATAAAAAGCTCTGCAAGTGTTAAGGCACTCAAAAGCAGAATAGTTGTAAAGCCCCAACACCACTGTGTAACAAGACGTTGATTGAAATAAGGCTTTGGTGGGACAGATAATATCAGATTTGGCACCTTTTCCCTTGCATCCATAAACTTTCTGCATACATAACTGATGTCATCTACACCAGAACACTTGCTAGTGACACAAATTGGTCCACACTTTCTTTCCATTGTATTATAAACACCACAGCGTGAACATGATATAGTGCAAACATGTTGAGTGTGATTATGTTTGAGGGGCTGCATCTGTAATGGAATGCACTTTTCCTTTCCCTCAGAATGTGAATCTGCGGCTCTCACAGTGTCCTACTTTGTCTAGGTTGGGATTACAGGCAAACTGGATCATAGGTGGCGGTCCACACATCAGAATGAGGGTGTCATCACTGGGGGCAGGCAGATGGTCCCTCACCATGTCTTCATTAATAAAACCCTGGCTGTACTCCCAATCTGAAAAACAGAAGGATGATTGGTGAATGATAACACTAATAGAAGCATGAACTGCCTGATGGGCTGAGGTCAAAGTTTCTTTAGTGACACAAGTGAGATTACAAAAACAATATTGGAAAAGATTAATACATCATGTACACTAAGCTAATGCACATCACAACTAAAAAACATTTTCCAAAAAAAATTTAGAGTTAACTACTCTCAGAAATACAAATTCTGCATTGATTCTCACTGATGGATCAGGGGGATCACTTACCGGCAGGTGCCCTATCCACTGTGAACCACAGCTTAAACCGGTCTGGGTTGTTTACTTGTATCTCCTCTAGCTCCGGTCGCAGAAGAATATCCTTCTCAGTCTGTTTGTGAACAGATGAAAAAAGACAGAAATATCAAACAAATGTACAATTTGTATTAATAAGTATTAAGGATACGTACTTGGTTTGCGAACAACAGATGGCATACTGTCTTATCCTCAGGGTCTTTCATCACGGCTGTGATGATCTGTAGCATAGGGGTGATTCCTGGTGAAAAATAAAAGTTTAGTTTACTTTTTAACAAGACAACATTTCCTTTGGGGTCAGTCTAACACAGGATATCACAGTCCAGAATTGCTGTAGCCAAGGCTACACTAAGACTTTAATAAAATATTGTTAAATATGTAAATACATGTGTTTGAGGTACCTGTCCCTCCAGCTATCATGCCAAGATGTTTGGCTGTTTTTGTCTCAGCAGGAGCCTTCTTCTCTGGTTGGATAGCAAATACTCCTGTATAAAGGATATATTAACTAATTGTCTGTGACATTGCTCATTAATGATAATGAGTGAGATTCTTTATGATTGTCTTGCCTTTTCCTTTGTACACAAGAAGACCACTCGGCCCCCTGAAGTCAATAGTGTCATTGATTTTGAGGCTCTCCAAATACTGACTCATCTTTCCACCTTCAGGGAATTTTGGATGGACATCTTTGAAGTATATCTGTAAGCAGAACAAAACAATATTTAAATGTGATGTAAGCATATGTAAGTAAATTAGTGGCATATGATGACTACATTTACCTTTACCACTAGATCCACAAAGCCTTTGTCATCATCACTGGACACAGGAGTGTATGGACGTACAACCAACTTACCATCTATTCTGGCAGACAAGTAGATATGCTGACCTTGAGAAACACATAATCTTAGTGTTTACAGTTTAATGTTGGCAACCCTCCGCTGTGTATCCATTAAGGAAATACGTATCTAATGTTACCTATGGGGAGACCAAGGACATGAGCAGGCGAAGGAAGAGCAAAGCGGAACTTTCTTGTGTCATGGCTCACAATCTAAACATGGAAAAACAACATTACAATAACCGCAAGACATACACGGTTTCCAGCCCCAGCCTTGGCGCCAAGGTAGGTACCTCTTTGTCAACAAGTCGTAGAGCATATTTAATGTTGGGGTCTTGTAGAGTAATAGCAGGTCTCCGCTTTGCAAATAGAAGCCTGAAAATGAAGTTCATGATGCTATCCACGCTCCCCCGGATCAGCTGTGATAAGATCAAAGACAGGATTTTACACTTATTGTAAACACCATTGTTGTGTCTGTCCTGTTTCTTTGGTTGATGCTCGTGCGTTGCAAACATGGTTTAGTCTGAATGGGATTTATGAGTCATACATTCCCCTGGCAAGGCTCGACTGTGCAAGCTCACTTCAAGCTAATGGCAAAAGCTAACGTAGTTTCGTTAGCTAACAGACACATGCAATAATTCACAACAAAAATAATCTTAACTTACGCTTATAAGATAGGACAACATTTTGCACTGTCAGACACAGTTCTTCAATAAACAGAAAGTCCTTCAGTAAGAAGTATCTGCGCAGACCTGACAGTCCACCCGAACTGTCACAATGCTAACCTTTTCTAAGCTAATGATCGCAATCCTTCAACATCCGGTTTGCTCTGCAAAAATAAAAGGCTTGCTTTTGATGTTTTATTCTGGAAATGGGCTGCTGATATGTTAACTCTATGGTTAAACCATGAACGGACTTAAACAAAATCGCAACTTCATTTTAAAGAAGTCATATTATATATTTTTTCAAGTAGCTACGTATTCATCTATAATATAGGCTAAATAGGCTGGATCATAATTTGATATTTTTATTCATTAAACAGCAGAATTTATCAAAAACGACTTAAAACAGAAATGGGTTCAACACTGTAGAACAAAAAGAACAGAATTTCACAACAAGCAGCGGATTTTTACGTGTTTTTGAAAAAATTCTATGCAGAATTTTTGAACATTATTTAGCCTAGGACTTGGAGTCTGCAGACCGCAAGAGCGTCAACAAAGCGGCCTCTGCTATGCTGTGTGGCTGCCTGTAGATGGCAGTATTGGCCTGTTTACAACGTAGTAGCTCCTATCACTGTTCTGTGCACATCATTATGGTGAACAACTACACACGGGACTATATGTTATACGTGTCCTGAACCTGTCCTGAACCAAGGTAATCGGGTCAAACTGTCTGCATCAGGACTAAACTGGTCTTAAACCAGGATCAAACTAAGAAAGCACCCAAGTCTTGATGGACATGAGAAACCAATCATTAATTATTGCGTGGGCATTGCAGGTTAATTTAAAAGAAAATAGTGTATGCTTTATTTGCCCACTACAGTTGTGTCGCAATTATTCTGTTGTTGCAAAATAACATAATACATCAAGTCAAGTTCTGTATCAACAGGAAATAAAACATTTTATTGATCATTTGTGTATATGAAGTTATATAACAACAGTCAGAAAACTCCACAGAGTTAATCACTACACAAAGTGAAACAAAACTGTAAAACACCTCATCAAAATGAAGGTATACACAGCAAATATAACTGTCAGCAGCCCACGTCACAGCGGGCAATATGGCAGGAAAAACACCCCAAACAGTTTTACAAGAGTACAGAGAAAATTTCACACACAAAATACTCAAGCAGGCAGTTGATATACACAAAGGCAACTAGGATCTTTCTACAGCATCAGATTCTAATACTTTACACAGCTTTGTTTGTAAAAGGTCAGTGTGGCGTTTGTTGGTCTCACTGGAAAGAATCATTAGTTCCTTGTTGCACAGAGAGCTTATAAGTTATTTTACAAGACAGGATTGGAGTTTATGCATTCATACTTTGGTAGGGACATTGTCATGACTGTAGCATTGCAATGCAGTGCAGGTAATGGCTTATGCTTCAGAGGACTTCCACACACCTCGCAAGTGAATGCGTTCTGCAATGCTACTCATTTCTCAATTCCCTGAATATTGAAAACACTTATTTCTGTTTAATTCAGAATAATTATTGTATCATCCGATTAGTTAAAATTGTGCATTTATATTAACACAGGATTCATCTGTATCTGTAAACCACATATATTTATATCTGAAGCTGTTCTAAATGTCATGAATATACACAAGTAAACATGTAAAGTAAATAAAATCTATATTTAATATGAATACATTTGAAAATTATGAACAAAAAGTGCCAAGTACATATAATCTCAAGGTAAAAGAAATCCACACAAACAGTTTCATACTGTACATTCATCTCAAATATAAAAAGGGATTTTGAATCAACAATATAAAGAACACAGAAAATAAATGTTCATACAATCCATGAACATAAACAAGAGATGAAGTACAGTTCATGGATGATCAATAGAATCTTTGTGGTAGTCATATTCAGGACACTTTCTTCTAGATACATTTGGACTAGACTTTGTAAATATATACACACCATTTGGAGGGGCTTTTTAAACATAGCATCTAGTTTGGTGTAACTAATACTCCCTGAAACTCCTGATGCTGCAACTGTGTGCAAGAAGAGAAACAAACCTGTAAAAATGGAGAAACCCTACAAAGAGTTCAAACGATGTCAAGCTCCAACCTACAGGCTGAATCTAAGTCTGCTGTGTCACGTACTCACTGGGATCATCCATTTAGGGTTAGGGTCTTTTTTGGGGGGTAATGCCACCCACAAACACTATGGGATGAACATAGAAGTATTGCACAGTGCTCAACAAAATGCTGTGTGAAGCGATCCAAAAAACATCCGGCCTTTTTGTCATATTTATGTATTTTCTTTATGCCTGTTCAAGGGCAAGCACTGCCTCAATCTCTCTCTCTCTCTCTCTCTCTCTCTCTCTGCATGTAGAAGGGAAAATGGAATTAAACGCTACGACATCACTACAGAACAGACTGTATCGCTACCTACTGATAAATCTACATCTCTATAAGCACACACGGCAGTCACAGTGATACACAAAGCAGTCCTCAAGAGACTCCTATGGAATGACAAGTAGCTTTTCATAATAGTGCTATCAACTACACAATAACATTGAAACATGTATACGTCCTCCTGAAGCTATAGCATTGAGTATATTCAAGAGGTTCCTCCAAGATAAGAGACTTTATGGTTTTCATGGACTAAACTTGTTCCTTCTTTAGATTGGACCCGTAGTAAAGGACGTGATAATCACCTACATAGACCATTAACTTTTACGGTTTTCTCCTTTAGTGTAGCAGCACACCAACAACAAAAACAAAACTAACTGATTTGTCATTACTTTCCCATTTTCAGCTGATTGAGCAGGTGGAAGGGTCTCCTGCTGGTAGAAGGAAGAAATCCACCACACTAAGTAATGGTTTGTAAAGTCAACAAACTAGTTCAAAGACTTCCAGTGCAAAACAGCAGCCACGTGAAAGGTAAATTGGCAGTTTTAACAAGGCTAGCTCTATTGTCACTGTTAAGAAGGCAACAGAAAGCAAAGACTGCGACTGAGGGCACCGGTGCAGCCAAAGACATTGCCAAAGCTACGTCCACTATAGGAAGTGGTAGTGTGCATGATGAGAGGCCCTCCATATGAGAAGCCTCTCGAAAATGGCAGTGTTTTTCAGAATTCACCTCACATAAGTCAGTTAACTGTAATTTATACACAGCAACCTCAAGTGTAACTCTTGATTGAAGGCAAGGGCACAGTAACCTATATGGTATAGGGACAGCCCCCAGTGTCAAAAAGATCACTACAACTTTTTAGCCTTTGTAAAAAAAATCATGCAGATTACGAAAAATAGTTAAGACGCTAAATTGCTTTAAAAATATTCATCTTTAAAGAGTCTCTCAAAACTTATATTTTCTTCCTCTGACCCCAGGTGAAGTGTAGGACACCTCTAACAATGACAAGGCTGTTCAAAGTAAGAAGTTACAACTGCGAGCATTAAGGACACAATGGCTACAAGTTGGTGCTTTTTTAAAAACAGGACTTTTTTTTTCTTCTAAAGGCGTAGAGTATTATTTGGGTCTACTTTTGTGGTATGATATGTAAAATAAATGAAGTACCCTCCAGATTTTGCCAGACATGAAATTAACAGGATGCTAACTGGTTTGTATTGACTCTTACCAGCTTGCAATCAACTTAACAGAGGTTTTCTGAGCAAGTATAAAACGTAAGAAATCATGTGCTTGTATAATTTCCAGCAGCATAATTTTGTCCTACAGAACCATAGTAGTTAATGGCCTTATTTTGGATTTCATGTACACATACAGTATATTTGAAAAGGTTGGCCTTTACTGCAGTGAATCATCTGAATATATAACTATATAAAGCCGAACATTGGCCTTTACAATGCCTATATATTTCCACTAACATCTCGTATGTTGGAATTTTTGTGGAATGCAATAAGGTAATAAGGTAGAATCTTTATATCCTGGGATATACATAATATTGGCTTTCCTCTATATCTGCATTTACATAATTTAAAATAGAACATCTTATTAAAAACATCAAGATATACACAGATTAGGAAACGGGTAACAACATACAAACACATAAACTAGAAATCATTTTGTCTGCATACTTATATATACAACTGTGGTACAATAAATTCTTTCAGTCATGCGCTATCTATACAGATCATATTGCTTAAAAGAAGGGGCTTTTGGTCAGGGCCAACTGGGTAATGACAATGGAAAACCAAACCTGAACAAAACCCATAAAGGAATGAGTGTCGTAGAAAACAAGAATTGATTTGGGAGGCCACAGGGAACTAGAACAAATCATATTGTGAGTGGAATTAAGGGGCAATAAAGCTTGAATGTAGGTGGAGGGGCAGATTACATAAATGGGCCTATATATCACTGAGGTATTTACACATACTGGCTAAAGAGTACTACAAGGCAGGTGCTGAAAGGGCCCCTGTCTATTTCTTGGTGGAGAGCTGCGCGTCCACCTCCTCTTCTGGCTTGAGCACGTGCCACTGGGCGATGGGTCTCCTCGGGTTGGCCAGCATGTCGGACCAATGGCGCAGCTCTGTCCCTGAGCTGTTCAGGCCCACAAAGACCTTCCCAATTGCATCATTCTTGCCGATCTTGTCATAGTCTAGAACAGTTATAACAACCTGCACTTTCTGTGGACACAAGTGAGAGGATGGACAAGTCAGGGTAGTGAGATAGAGCGTTAGCCATCAAAATGACAAAATATTCAGGAATAATGTGTAAAATAATCATAATTTAATCATGAGTTAAAGGTGCACTAAGTAAATTTTCATGGAGGATTCATCACCTTCTTGTCTCTATAGAGCTCGGGATTACTCATTACTTCATAGAAAAGAGAGTAGAAATTTTAAGACGCTAAATACTAAACTTAACGTTCATTCAGAAGTATTCTGACACCATAATGTGGTAAATGTTTTTACCAGAGGTGACCCAGCGGTTTATTTGAGTGCTCTTTTACATTACTTTCATATAATTATAAGTTAGCTTCATAGCGTAAATATGCTCACTTGTTAATGATATTAGGGTTGAATATAAGAATGTGTTTAATGTTTTTTTGTGTGCACATGTGTCAGGTTTGTATGTCCACTTTTAACTACTGTTGTCATAGTACTAAAAGAGAAAAATAAATACTTGTATATCCCTGTGATTAAAAAGAAATCACGATTTCGATAATATCACAATTCATGCAATTAGTATTGTTTAATTTGCCATTAAGGCGCAACTAATGTCATCTGCTGCTTACGAGAGCTCTCTGTGATTGGTTTCAGTGATGCAAAATAAACGCTGTTGGAAGTGCTTTCTCTGGGGACTACCAAACCAAATTGTGTGCGAGTTTTGCAGAAGTTAAAATCTAAAGACTAATTACTGAGGTCCACTGAACAGGTTTAAATGAATAGTTCACTGCATGCTGATTAAAAAAAGAGATTAATTTGCGGCTTTTATTTCGATGGGAACATAGCTGCTAGCAAATTGATTAAGAAATTAAACAGTGTCAGTTCTCTAAAACATAATGACTTTGTAATTAAAAATCCCTGAAGGATTTTTAAATCAGATCTACTGTTGCACAAGCCCCAAAAAGGTAATACTGATTATGAAAATGCTTTAATGCATTAAATTACTTATTGGTTGCTTTTAAATCAGAATTGAGATTTCTAATTACATTGCAACAACTTTCAACTTTTAGTATTAAATGTCTCAAATTGATTCAGAGTTTGTTTCATTTTGAAGTACTTTTTGCTGGACCTTGGGGGTGGTGGTATGATAAGACATGTAAATGCTAAAAACATATTTAAATGAGTGTGGAGAAATAGTGTCTTGTTTGGATAAGCTTGATTGAGATCATAACAGTTTAAAATGAAATGAAGAGGTTTGTGCCCAAAAAGTGTAATTTGTGAGCTGTGACAATTTGAATCAATTTATTTTATTACTGCCATGCCTGAGCAGATTCTTCACTGGTATTTCATAACATTCTGAAGAAAAAAAAACGTTTCTATTTGTACACTGGCTTAATGCTGCCTGGTTGTGGAGCTATGGACATATAGTAAACATATCAAATCAAGTGTGTGATTTAACATGTAGCATTGTAGGGATGGGACATTTATTTATTGTGATAAAAAGGGTAGACAATAATTGTTTGTGGAACATTTTATATAATCATGATAATCGCCAACAAAGATAATCGTCATTATTTCACCAGAATGTGCAGAAAAAAGCTACATATCCCTGATGATCTCTTCTTGATCATGGTTGTTTTCACTTATAGCAAAGTACAATTCTATAACAGCTGTTTAAAATAGGGAACCTGTTCATAATATTAAAATTATAATCATTCATATCTATACATTTTTTAAACTGTCAGCAGTCGTTAATTGCAGTTATTTTGGCTGTGGTAATCATGACCAAATTTCAATATTGTCCCATGCCTAATGCACTGGGACACCAGCGAGAACATTTTCCACAGCAAAGCAATAACATGTCCATGACAAGCAGGTGATGCATCCACTTCCAGGGAAGTTGCACAGTGCACCGTTAACACATCTGATTTGATTAATATTTCATGTCTAGTAGTTAGAAAACACAATAGCACAAATCTCCATACCTGAATTTGTTCAAACGGGACTTCAAAGCTAAAGGACTCATTGTAGTAAGGGTTGAGGGTGTTCTTCTTGATTGTCGTTTTCTTCTTCTTAAGCCTCTTGCCGTTTTGCATCAGGTGGATCTTCACATATGGATCTGCACAACAAAAACACAGTTAATCATACTGCTATAAGCCATCTCTACTTTACATTATGGCTTTATGTGTTTACATCAGTCAGTTAAACCAATTTATTCAAGAGCCTCATTTTCCATCTGTCCGGGCCATCTCAAGTGGCACATAGTGGTCTCTCTTCCCGTCCTTATCCACTTTGAGGCAATCAGGTAAAGTGTGCGTGTCTGAAAACAGTCCAGTGATTCGGGGTATTTGACACACTACTTCTGCTGATTTGTTTAGCTTCATCAAACTGCCATGACTGATTATTTTATGTGTCTGCGTATTAATGCTAAACTACAAAAGGCCAGATGTGTAATTCACTAGTTGGTTTTAAAAAGGTGATTAGCACAGCCTTTTTTTTCTCTTGATTATATGTTTTTTCCATCCACAATAATTTTGGGGTAGCAAGGGAACAATTAACAATATGAAAGTTTCAATCATGTTGGCATAACAAGAGCTGTTATTTAAAAAAAAAAAAAAAAAAGTAATTCCCCTGGCTTCATACAACAGATGAACAAATAATACTTAGCTCAACCAAACAGGGAAATGTGCATAAACAATTTTTAGGTGAGGTGAGAATGCAAATGACTATAGGTTTATGTAAAAATGATGACCTGTCCTGATCTTTTTTAAACAATGTGCAATGTAAAATAGATTAAGTCAGATTATACATTTTACTAAGAATCATGAATGAAAACCAAAGACAAATACATCTAACACATTTCACAAATGTGGCAGTGTCAGGTGTCCCCTTGTATTGGTGAGTGGCTCTGAATAAATATAATGCAACAGCTGAATGGAATTATGCAAGATAACCACTTCTAACGCTGAAAGAACCCAAAAGAGAAGACACCTGTGGCACCACATCGCTGCTATCCAGGCACTTCTTATCTTTGTGGCCAGCGGATGAGGGCTTGGCATTATTGAGTTCTGGGAGGCTCAGCGAAGCTCATATCCGGCCCATTTTGCCGTTTCATCCCAGACGGATGTAATCTCTGCCATTTTATAGGTGAATAGCAGTGATCGTGATTCAAGGGCTCCTTTTCACATATATGTGTACAGCACACACGCTCCACAGACACACATCCAAGTCCAGAATCTAGGCCTTCGTTTTATAAGGCGACGCGCAGACATTAGCCTCAATTTATCTAAAGCTTATAGTTCTGATGCACTACTTTACTATTAGGTTGTAAATAATGATCTGCCATGTGTGTAATTAGGTACTTAAAAAATCAATAGGTCTTTTTTGTAATCTGCCATG
>KN478531.1:61013-73229 GCA_000787095.1 Periophthalmodon schlosseri
GATCGAAGTCATACACTGTCATTACAAGCGTCTTTCCACCGAGCTCTACATATGGAACCTAGACAACAGAAAATGTACTGATTAGAATACGAGTATATATTGTATTTGGTTACGTATTCATAGACGCGATACCTCATCATGTTTTTTTTAATATGTCACCTTTTGTTTGACTTTTAAAAAAATACATAAATAAAAAATAACAAAACTGTGACCCAGAGTTTTTAAAGGAAAACAATCATGGCCTACCCAAAAATATATTTTTATTAATGATCATGCAACTTCTTGAATTATCATTACCATTTTAAATCTGCTGAAAGCCATTTTGACCAGCAGGATTTTAAAATTCATATGTACAACAGGACCAATATTTCCAGTCATGCAACTGTGTAAAATACATGTGCATTTAAAGTAGGTTTGTTACGAGTTATACAAGAGCTATCTATGTGTGTATACTGGATGTGAGCAGTCAGGAATATGCCAGGAAAAGGATATTCTGTCTAGAGCTTGTTATTGTGCCACCTGCTTACTGTCTGCACCAAGCTCTGTGCCAAATAATGTGGAACCAAGCACTTATTAAATACAGAAATCACCTTCTAAGATATTGCTTTATGTGAGGTATTTACCTTGAATGTGAACTGTTCATTGAAAACAGGATTGAGGGTCTTTCTGTGGACCTTGGTCTCAAACTTCTTCTTCTTGTCAGGCAGCAGGTAGACCTTTACGTATGGGTCTGAGGTGCCGCCCATGTCCATAGCGGGCAACTCTGCCGCCTGAATGATCCCCACTATGAGCTGAGGAAGAAAGATAAAGGTTAAATGAGACTTTGTGCACACAGATGACATTATCACAGCTTCAGTGCCCGGACAGACACATATGTGCACTATGGAAACTGCAGGGGCGCCGGCTGGTTAAGGTGGAGGTCATTATTTTTTCTGGTGGCAGATGAGGATGAGTTGGTGTCAGTGGGCTGAGATGTGGTGCCACTATGAGAAGGTCATGTCTGCTGGGCTGCCAGTGGCCACAGAGTTAGCAAAGGTCAGTACGTGTCAGCTTTGCAATAAGGGAAGTTTCTCTTTACCTGAGGCTGATAATTGATAACCACAATGGGGGAGGCTGGGAGGCTGATTGAGCTGCCAGTCAGAGCATCCACTCAAAGAGCTCTCAGAAGGCCCAGCTAGTCAGTCAATCAACTTCCTATCAGCCGCCATCAAACGGCAATCTGGAGGCTGACCAGGGCAGTGAGCCATGGAGCTGTACAGCTGTCAGACTGCCATCAGGGCACTCCCATACCAGGCTATGCAGCAGAGTGGACCGTGCAACCTAAGTGGGAAATACCACTAGAACAGACTTGATCTACCATAACAAATTGGGTTGTCTCTTTTGTTCATTATTATTAATAAAACCAGCATATGTGCCCCATTGTGGAATCAATAATAATATCTTCAAATAAACAAATATCCTCCTGTATATTATGTGTACAAATGTAAAGTTATTATCCATACGGTATATGACCAGGTAATATTTAATGGTAGTGAACTGTGTATTGATTACACCGACACACAATGTTTCAAACACGGTAATCATACATGACAGAGTGAGCACAAGAAAATGCATTGAGGAACAGATGGTGCATCATAGAATAATTAACTGCTCTCCCGATTATGCACCGTTTCCCTGACATTACCACCGCAAACACTCAAATGAGTTCCTGTCATGGATTCAATAAATAGAGCAGACTCAATGTAATTGCACCCTAAATGCATCTTACAGCCGTTTGTTATATAGGACGCATATCAAAGAGATGACACACAATTATTATAGCTGTCATCTTTGCAAAGTTGAGGTTTACCATGGATGTATATCACCTCATATGTCCTCCCATAAATAATTTAAAAACACTTGTTTACGTGGCTTATAATGAAAATAAAATAAAAAAACAGCCTGCGTTTAATGGGTGAGTCTGAGTAACTAAAACTCAAAATTTATTTGCTTCACACAGAGCACTAATAAGATGTTATTTTGCTTCTGCAAATACTAGAAGGAGTAATTAAAAGCTCATCAACCAGGTAATGTCTTTAATTTGCTCATTTTCACATTGAGTCATAAAATAACGAACTGCATGGTCGTTATTCAAATTGGTAAATGTAATTAAAGGGCTTTCTTTTTGACTTTAACAACCATGGTCTATGAATGGTTGCTTGCAGCAGTCAGCAGATATCCAGTATTAGTTGTTTAAGTCTTTCTAGAGCTTTTTATATGGTACATGGCTGCAAGAGACAGTTAATTTTTATCTTACTATGTTTGGACTACTTAGTGTTTTCATTTTGTTTTATGTATGCATGAGATAAATACAAAAAGGTACAGTAGCATTTTGGAGAATATTGGTGAGGTTAAGTGAGAATGTGTTAAAATTCATTGCTTCATAATGACGCCGAAATTCATATATTCTGTCTGGACACAATACAAATGGCCTGCTCTTGACTGGCAAAGAAAGCAATGAATATGGTAATGATGTTGAAAGTAGGAATGGCATTATAATTCCCTTCCCGCTGTGCTAAGAGCTCTCTTTGTGCTTCATTTGCTGTGTATTTGCCTGATCTCGCCGCGTCACTGCTCTCTGAGTGATTTGGGTCTTTTACAAAACCAAAGTCTCATTAGTGTTTAAAGCCAGTGTCATCAACACCAGAGGCTGCATCCACAGACCTCAGTGTCTGTCCTCACTTTGATCTGCGGCACTTTTCCACTTGTATCAAACACACACAGCCAAGCAGTCACTGCATGAGACCAAATCTCCAAAGATGATTCATGTATTCAAGAAATAACTACATTAACAGTTCACTGAACATTACTAAATGACAGTGCACAGTAGTACAGTCCAAAGTAATGCCAAGAGAGGGAAAAAACAAGATATTGTACTATATTATCATTATTAAAGTGCTTTGTTTAATTTGAACAGAATATTTAGTTCATGAAGACAAAATGCACTACAATTCAATAACTAGTAAGTCATTATTTATACTATATTATATATACTATATTGCTGCTGCACCTGACTGTGATAATACACTGTATCTTTGTGTGAGTTTATTGGTAATGAAGGACTGAGACTTTATGTCACTGTCACAACGGAGTAAAAGCTGTCAGCCATTCATTATCAACAGCAGCAGTGTGCAGCCTATTTTCACCACAATAATGCCCATCGAATGAGATGCAATTGTTCCCATTCCCAAGACAGAGGAATTGTCATGAGTCTTTTGTCTTATTGCATTATGTACTCCACATTTACACAAAAATGCTATCTTTTCTATGAACTCTAGCTAAATAGTGCCAAGTATATGATGGAAAAACCGACTGGGTTTATTCTCAAATAAAGCTGGGCTAGAAGTGCAGCGCTGAGTACGGCTCTAATCCCTGAGTGTCACTTGTTTATAATGTGGAGTTAGCCATCCCAGAGAGGGGTTCTGCTGATCACACAGCGTGTCTATTATCTGTCACACAACATCTGGAGCCCAGAAGTTGATGTTCTTCTTCGAGCGGCTTCTTAAACTCATTGGGTGGAAAAACAAAGCAGATGGATATCTAGAGGGGCCGTTTTAAATCAAGCAGAAAGATAGAAACAAATGTACAGAGGAAATCCCTATGGTGCAGTCTTACTGGTAAATGCACAGACTAGACAGTAGTCACAGTACAACACAATGGATAGTGCACATCTTGAGTTTGAGCAGTAGTGATGCCTTACAGGAAAACGGTACATAATTTGGGATTAGTTTTATTCTGGATGTAATGATAAGTTGGACCACCTCAGAGGCTGGGTGTGACCATACTTACACAGGAGGAGCTTTCGAAACAACGACACACAGACAGGAAGATCTGGAGAACCGTGTCTTACCGAGTTCTCTGTGAAATTGTAATCCAGGGAGTATTGTAATTTGCCCAGTTTCTGGTCCTCCTTGGGCTCAGCTTCTTTCTTCTCCGTCTCAGTCAACCCTGTCTCTGCATCCTCCTCATCCTTCAAGGCCTGAAGGAGACACCCACCAATAGTCAGTGTCGCCTGTTTGTCGCTCGGGCTAGCACCCTGCCAGCCGTTCCCCGCCCAGGTCCTGCCTGTGGACCTACTCCTGTAAAAGCTGCCACTTGTTTTATGATAGATAAGGGAAAACGGGGATGCAAGCACTAAAACACCAGTTAACACCAGGACATGCTCTGTGATGCATAAAAAGCCTCGGGCCTGGTCCCTTGATGTCCTAACAGTGAGTGTTCCAGTTAAAGGGAGAAAAGATCACATGATGGTTTCAGAGATGACAGTTATGAGCAGGCATGGGTAAAGGAGAGGAGGGATTAGAAATGTAAGGACAGACATGGATTGGGCAGAGAAAGATGGAGACATCTGGAAGAGACCATAATCCTTGTTATTTGAAGGAGAAGACTGGTTACTGAGAAGAGTATGAAGAGATAGTGAGTTGTGAGTGTCCTTAGCCTGGCAGGGAGGTGAGGGGAGTGGTAGCAGGTGAAGGGGGTAGAGGCTGGGATTGGTGAGGAGGTGGTCAAGGACAGTATAGTACAACATGCGATAGAAGAGGCACTACTTATCAAAGACATTCATTCAGCATCAAAAGTTGCCTTTTCAAGATATCTCTTTTTTCAGGCATGCAGAGCATTCTCTGTCATACAAACTGGTGCTCTTTTGTGAATTCCCATTCCTGAGTTAAATGATGCCTTCAGACACAGTTGCATTGTCATCATAGCCTTAAGCTTATGTAACCCTCTACGTAGATGGAAGCTAAGAAGCATCATGCCAGCGGTGGGTGGGAGGTGTTGGTAATAACGGGTTGTAATGTACTTCCAGGCCTGCTCCTATTCATTTGTCAGGTTGCTAATGTGAAAGCAAAAAGCTGAACATCACTGATTCCTTCAAAGTTTCCACTGAGCCATATAGTCTCCTCCCTTTGAAAATAATTCATTTGAAACATTTGGTCTCATTTACAGTGGAAAATCTGACGCTAGTAAAATGATTGAGAAAAACGCAAATGTTTTTAGGAGTAATCACTTTACTTTGAGTAAAATGAGGTGGGATTGATTTCACCTGAATTGATAGATGCAACCGCATGCTTTTACTTTAGTCAAAAGGTTGCTTTTCATCTCCAGTTTCAAAAGAACATTTACTTGTAGAGCCTCTCAATCATTCCACGTCTGCCTCCTGCCACTTGTTTGAAATGCAAATTTATCATTCAAAAGCCAAGAGACTTTTGCCTGGGATAAAATCAGTGTGGTTCAACTTTGTCATTGCGGACCCAGTGTTTTCTTCCATACATATATATGTGCATATGTAGTTAGTATGCACATATATACAGCAGATATACATGTACTGTATGCATAGTTACATATATTAGCTTCTATGGGAGTAAGTTGTTGTCAAGAGGCTATTTGAAACGTCAGAGCAGCAGGCTTAAGAAGATCCAACAGCAATTGGGAACCTACCGCCAGTGACCATCCCGAACAGTCATCAGACACAACACAGATAAGGAGGACATAGAAGGAAAAAACACAAATTAAAACAACCACACACAAGTTAACACACATTTCTGGCTCACCACGAGAAATGACTTGACCTATATGCACTCTTATTAAATTATAGATTACTTGATAATAAATGACAATGACAGCTGAAGTTTATTACAGCATAAACTACAGTTTATGTGGGGATTCTCCTGTGCTCAAAACTGTGTGCAATGAACAGGAAATTACGGCATTTGTTTCTAATGAATCAGAGAAACGGGATTAATACATTCTTAGGCTGGGGACACACTAGATTAATTTAAAATTGTGTGCATGTGACATTTTGGATTAAAAAAAAAAAAAAAATCTCACACTTGTATAAAGGATGGCGACACCACGCACTTGTGTTTTCCAGAAAAGATTTGCAGCAGGCAGGGAACTTCAAAAACTCAACAAAGTAACATGTGGACAAAATCCTACTTATAAAGAGCCAGCAGGAGCAAGCTGGAGGCTGTTCCAGTCATTGTAGGGATGTTAATAAATGAAGACTAAGCACAAACATCTGTGTTGATGCCCTTAACTGTTTCTACACTTTATGAACTGTTGTCAAAGTAGATTTCAGGTATCCAATATCTGAGGTTTTGGCGCTGCTACCCAACAAATAGCCTTTCACTGATGGAGTGATATCTGGATGTGCCATACTGATTGATAATGAACTTATATGTGTTATATCTCAAAAGTCTATGACATACTCATCAATCAGTGTGCATTTAATGCATTCACATTAACTTAATAGTGTTTTGGGAGGAGTGCAAATACATTATGCTGGACTTGCGCTGTCTTTGTTTACTGATTAGGGATGTCTTTTCTCGAGGTGAAAACCATTTTATTGCACAGCAAACATTACTCACACTCTTCAACAAGTGAGCAGGTCCTTATTTGAACAAGGAAACACTCACAGGAACCCAATTCAGAAGGCAAATGTCAAATACTGTTTAAATGAAAGTCACTACATGACTTCCAGTTACATCCCTGAAATTAAACTGGACGCTTGTTTCAATTAAGTGTAAAAGCATCAGTCAACAATAAACTAAAATACATAGTATACCAACATGTACATTTGAAATAATTATAATAAACTAAATAAAAGTGACATACATACACATTTCCAACTTAATGCATGCAAAAAACCAACTTAAAATGAATGATTAGTTTTTAAATCTTAGTAAAGTTGCTGAGAAAATGCTTATAACACAACATTTGAACGTTTTTACCTCGGTTTTGGTCCCATCAATGACGTCCTTCATGTTGATAGCATTTTTGCCCTTGTCTTTGCCCTTCTTTTTATTTTTCTTCTTGAATATCCACTTTTTGCAGATGCAGAAGCAGCAGGCTAGCACCAGGATGATGGCCACAAATGCGATGGAGACAATGGCCCAAGATGGCACTGGGGACAGAAAGAGAAAGAGAGATTTGAAATGAAACTTTGGGTGTAAATGAAACAATGATGCACCCTGAAAAAGAAAAATAACACATTGAGGGGAGAGGGGTCAGAACAGTTGAACTTTGTAAACAACTGATTGTAGGAGTGAGACAGAAGCAGTTTCTCTGCATCGACCCCCTGGTTTGGACTATCATGAGGTGGCAGACCCGTAACGATTTGTTCTCACTAACTCAAGAGAGAACCTCACAAAGCTGCTTCAGTCAATTTAGTGGAAGTAAGAGATTCTGGCATTTCTCTTCTATTTTAAAAACGAAAATATACCCAGCACCCAGGCTTCCAGACACTTTCTAAAGTTAACTTTGGTGGGTGGCAATTTTAGGTGTAACATGACAGTGTGGTGACAAGTGCAATTTCAAATTTGAGTAATTTTGGTAAACTACTTGGTAAGTAAAAACATGACAAACTGACCAAATTGAAGATAGTTGTGCCTAATATGCTAACTTTAAGTACAGTCACTGAAAAGTAGATTATATGCAGTCTGATGGCTGTCATTCTTGCCCAGCAAATACAAATATAACTGTGACAAAAATCAACAGTTCATAACATAACCCAAGATAACCTTGAACTTTTAAGACTTTATCTAAAAACTCAAAAAGACCCATCAAAAAGTGTATTACAGTCTACAGTCTAGTCGTGACTCTGCTCAGCAGATTTCAGCCGATCTGGTCCCAGTTCAGAGGTCCAGCAGCAAAAGGAGACAAAAAAAATCAATTCTCTGTTGACAAAATCAATAAGCACTCTCCTCCTTGGCGAAGAACAGTAAGTGATGCTCTAAAATAACTTTGGGATCTACCGCTTTGGCCTCGCCTCAGAGCCAGGTGGTAATGGAGGTGACACTGAATAGACTTTGGCTCCAATGAGCCGTACAGGAAGAATTTCCTTCATACTTTAGTTATTTACATTTACTTATGTACAGACCTCTGTTCATTTCATACCTTCACGGTTTCATCTGCACTTCCTCAGAAGTGCCAAGTGATGCTGCTGTGACGTGTCTGTCAGCTGATTTTTACCGCTGTCTTCGTACTTGTAAGACTTAGTCCAACTTTTTTCAGAACTGTATCCCAGGTGCAGACTGCAGATGGCGCTGTCGTCCTACTGCTCCAAGTAGGATGACTGCCAAAATCAGGTTAAATCAGCTGACCAGACACCTGACTGCAATATCACATGACACTGAGGAAGGCAGGAGAGCAGCTGGAACTGCCAAGGTATGAAATAAACAAAGCTCTGTACATGAGAACCTAAAATATAATTATCTCAGACAATCTTATGAACCCAATCAGCCTATTAGGAATTTCTTCTGCAGGAAACAATAAAATAATACAGCCAATTTATACTTTTTTTCAGTTATCTAATCATGACTGTACCATGTGAATACAAAAAACCTACACAGTGCCCCTTTAATGTCTTTGCAATCAAACACTTAACCTTCCTTACATGTTGTTTAATAACTGAGAAAAAATAACTTAATCAGTCTTCTGGTAGAAAAATATTATTTCTAGCCAAGTGTCCATCCTTTTCACATTGGAAAAATATTGTTGTAGTCTAATGCTCCACTGTATTCCTTAGTTAAGACAACCTGATTCCCAGAAAGCAATAAAAGAGTCTTGTAATTAACCACATTGTGAGCATGTCTTTCCTCAGGTGAGAAATTGCACGACAAAGTGAGGAGTGAGTGATTGGGAGCATTGCTGGTTTGTGCTGTTCCACTTCAGCTCTTATCTGTGGTTCCACTGTGTGTCATGGCAGGGCAAATGAGGCTCCTCTAATGTGTACTGTGCATCCACACAGACTCCACTTTTCTGCTCCGCCATAGAAAAGGCCTGTGGAGCTGGAAGAGGCACTGACATTTACAACACTGTAGGTGACATGTATAAGGTTTCTGTAAGTTTTTGGTGTCTAAAAACAATTTAATAAAATTTCAAATAAAAAAAAGTTTGATTCTTCATAAAATAGTTGTGACACAGATAATATGCAGAAACATATACAACTGATTAAAAGAGACAGTTTATTTTGAAAATTTCATTTCAGTTAGATGTTTTCTAGGAAAGAGTCTCAACACTGTGTATTTTAGTTATAAGGAAACTCAAATTTGCCATTGTACACAGTGTCCCAACTTTTGAGCAAATTAGTGGAATTAGGGTCCTAACTTACTGCTACTTGTACTGTCATTGAGTTTTGCTGTAATGTTTCACTGCTTTAAGGTTCATTATTCATTTGCATTGAACTATGAATCGTTCCCAAAGAGAGCCTGAGGCTTTGGGTGACATGTGCAGTATATTCAGGGCTGAGATAAAGCTGGGACGGGACATGTCAGAGGAGCTGAGTGATTTGGTCTCAGAAGTCTTCTCCCTGGAGCTTATCACATATCATTTTGAGTAGTCAGAGAAGGTCAGGGAACAGCTACCTCAGCATAAAGCAAAAAGTTTTATGGCTTGACATTTGGGGACTGAAATCCAACTTAATATATGTATTTTTTAGTTCATTGTATTCTTATTAGAAGTTATTTAGTTTCCCCCTTAGGGGGCTGCAACAAAACAAAAGATACATCTTCTGCATATGGCCTGAAGCATAAATGGGCTTCATAGTGCAATTGTTGTGTGGTGAATCAGTCCCTCCAACTTTCTGAATGCAGCAGGGTCTGGAACCAGACCATAGGACACATAACTGTCCAATTATGGGACTCATACATTGCCATGTTTTGACACAAACGGATCATGCTGATTGGTTAATAAGCCTACCAATCACGCTCTTGTGAAACCAAGGAGACAGGATGCTGTTCCAGACCTTGCTTCTTTGTAAAGTATTGTAAAAGCATCTGGTCTTACTCTTGATTGGCCAGGGAGGTGCAATTGGTAGAGCCTTTACCTCTGAACTAGAATATTCCCAGTTCTTTTTCATTTTGTTCTACTGTGAGAGATGCGGCCATGATGAAGATGGGTCTGGACAGTTGCATTAACCGGTCAGTGCATGTGTAATATTGCATCTGCACAATTTCAACTTGCAGCAGCCCACATAATGCAATATGACAAGATCCTGTTGGTCAATTAACCTTGACATTAAATTTAGTTAACTGTACAAAAACAATGCACGGTCTGGAACCCACTTCCTGCGATGCATGCAAACATGATTTTTTTTTTTTCATATCTAATTGTTATTTCAATTTAGAAAAGTAAGCTACTTTTAATGTGATAGAAATCTATTACTTTCAGTTGGATTGCCATAACAAGAGCTTAAAATATAGAAGGTCCTTGTTTTAGAACTTTATTTTAGGAACTGTTTTGAATTGGCCTCAAACTGTGTGGATAAATTTGGGATTAGCTGAGGGTGATCTGAAGCAGCTTCAGTTGCACCAGACCCTGATGGTGTCTCATGACAGGCGCGCCTGTGTAAATAAAGGGCACAGAGTTGGGCAGAGGCCTGTAGCCAGAACAGCAGGCAGACCGCAACAAACAGCTCACCCACCACTATAATCCTCCTCCAATAAACTGGCTGGCAGCTGATTGAGTCACACGTCAGGGATCCACACATATTTACAACCAAATATGTTACATGTTTGAAAGATAATAGTAAAAGTTACCTATTTATGAAATGAATACATTGCCACTATGCAAAGGTGGCACAAAAACATCAGAAATGGCAGAAAAACAGCAGAAAGTGTCATTTACATGATTTATTGGCCTAAAATGTCGTTGGCTTGTCTGCGTTGGGAGTAATGGCTGTTGGAGGCAGCAGTCACGGATCACACAGCCTCGTCGTTCAAAGGTTAATTGTTATTGGGAAGTAAAGCCTAGAGTGTTTGGAAACTTACTAAGAAATTCAATACACTGCTTTCCCTGAAGGCAACCTGTGTGTTTAGTGAGTCACAGTGTGGTGGTGTGCGATTACTGAACCTGGCTATGCCATCTGAGTTTCAAAGTTTAATTTATGCAAAAAAGTTTACTTTAAATGGAAAGTGATGAATGCATAATTCTCTAAATGAACTTTGCCAAGATTGCTCATTAAAAATGCATAAAACATATCATGATACATGGTGATATATTACATATGTTTGAAAATAAAGCAACCAATATTATCCAGATTATAAAAACTGAAAAACTGCACGCGTACGGATTCTGTACATAATAAAATAAGATATATTTAAATGGAAATATCCAAGGTGCTATTTACTAATCTGCAAAGTACCAGCACATTTTTATCCATTCTAATTTAAATGATAAGACTTTATTATGGAGACTGTGCTTGTCTGACATTCACTTTTAGTTTCTTGTCAAGAACTGCAACATGCTAAATTTTAAGGTCCAACATGCTAAATTTTAAGGTCAATCTTGCAACACAAAACAAAATGCTTTTAGAAAGTTTGACCTAGAAAGCACCGACTCTTGCACTTTTCCACTTTGTGTCCAGGAGGCAGGGTTTGGGGCTAATCTGCGGAGCTCAGAGATGTTTCGTGCAGATCCTGATGGACAGCACACAAAGCAGTCAGTCTGGCAAGTGTTACATCTCCATCTGAGCAGACCTTCAGGGTTTAACTGGTCTTAGCACAAACCTCCTGCTGTATATTGGTGCATGTGGAGTGTGTATCCTGCCCCTCTACTCGCATATTCGTTGTTAAATCCCCTCGCTGACATTCTCCAGACACTATCGATATTTTCACAGCGTAAACAAGTCCTGGGGCATTCATCATCAGTTTGACAGAGCTGGGCAGAAAACTGGCTTCTTTTGATGAAGGGGATGAGGTGAGAAAACACTAATTTAAGGCTGTATAGTGTTTGGGTTTTCTTTGGCTCAAAATGCTGTGGCTTGAATTGCACTTTAAAGTTGAACCTCACAAACCCAGAAAGCCACAGTTATTGCTCTCTGCAGGTAACCATTATGATCCAGTATATTTATACAGTATTGCAACTATGTCTGCTCTGCCTCTGCAAGTGCAGTATTGTTAGTTTGTTTTATTATTATAAGGTAATCCAGTTTAGTCACTTCATAATCAACAATAATCTATAGAAGCACCTCTATTTAAACTCTCGCAGAAACGAAACAGCCTATATGTGTATGTGTCTTTTATCTTCAGTGGCACAGCTGTTGCTTGTTATTGCTTAAAACTGAGAGGAATTTAAGAAAGGCTGTATTTTATAACTAAAAATGGAGAAGAAATTCAGAATGGAACAATTTATTAATGATTCCTTCAATACACCTATCAGCAGTGTCCTCATGAGGCA
>KN478534.1:0-17691 GCA_000787095.1 Periophthalmodon schlosseri
GATTCAACTTTGGCTTTTACTACAGTTCTTTGCTACCCAAGTAGAAAGATACTATTTGGGGAAAACTCGCAGCTACTAGCATCTGTGGTAATGGTACAACATTGGTTTAAAGACATAGTAAATGTTCGTACGTGCTAAACTCAACAGGATTTTGGCTCAGATTTGACCAGTTTTCCAATTCAGGAGGGTGTAGTATTCTGACTGTTTAGATGCTCCAGTGGGACACTTTGAGGGCCTCAGTTATCGTTCCATGTTCCATCAGCATAAAAAAATAGCTTGTGCAGTTTGTGGCTGTGTTGCGTGTTACTAACCAATGGGAAGTGCGCATATTACCTCTGCCGCAAAACTGCTATGTAAATGAGTGTATTGAGCGAGTGCAGAAGTTTGTGTCCCTCTGCTCCAGTGGAAGTGTTGAAGTGTTGCTGCAAATGAACCTTTGCCCTACTTCAGTCACATAGCATTTGGATTAAGGAGCGTCTGATGGGACCCGTGAAAACTTTGAACAGCAGGTTAACCGGCGTCATCCTTTCTCGCTTTCCACTCAAACACGGGATGATGGATCGCGGAAATACACAAGCGCGTGTGGCATCAGAGACAGGGTCGCATCAACATCCTCATCCAGAACTCTAACCGCAGTGACTGGGCCTCACGGTCTCCGCTTCAGGACGTGGGGCAGACGTGTGAGGGCACAGTTTGATGGACAGCTGCTGTGGAGCGCTCCGGGTGAGTGGAAGAGTTGTGGGAGTCAGGGCCAAAGTGTCAGAGGTAAAGAGTTTATATTTTATTACAGCAGCTTTGTTTTTATCTTATCTGTCCTGGTGGGTCATTTTAAATCATTTCAAATCACTATCAAATGCTCTATAGCTGCTCAAACTGCAGTAGTTGTCCTTTGTAAAAAGTTTGGACTGTCTCTCCTGCCTGTTATACACTGTGTCCATAAAGCCTCTTTATCATTTAACCTCCTGAGACCCGAACTCTTGCATGACGTGCCTTATTAATTTTTTCTCTTTGTTATTTGGTCTGACTGGGGCTGATGAGTGTAAAAACAAAGAATTATCTTTTTACATTATGAGAAAAATGATGTCCACACATGAGGACATTTTAATCATTTTGATAGAAACAATAAAGTCACATTTAAATAATGATTTGCAAAAACTTGTGCCTGATCACAGCAACATTGTTCCTGAGTAAAAACAAAATGAGAAACAAGAATTGTGCCTCTTGGAACAATGTGTCTCATTTGAAGAGCTTCTAACAGGTGAAGACATGAGCCTTTAACAAAGTCCATCTTGAATCTAAACTATAATGTGTTAAACTCTTCTGTCGTCACTAAGTGTCAGTTTAATGACCTCATATGTGACACCAGGACCTTGTAGAGAAAAAAATTGTATTGTGGCCTAGACGACCCAAAATGTGTTGTCCACATATGAGGACACAGGTCTCAGGAGGTTAAAATGTAATTACAAAGGCAACTGATAAGATATATGTTAATTATATTTGTTCTGTTGTACTCAGTGGCTATAAAAGTGTTTAATCACATTGCATTTTTGTATGTCAGGCATCCTGTTGATTAAAGAGGCCTTCATTTTGAATGAACCCCTAAGAAATGGCTACATTCACCACGTTCACCAGATCTCACACCTCTGGGTTTCTTTCTGTGGGGCTGTGTTAAAGATATTGTGTTTTGAACAAAGATACGGGACATTACTGAACTAAAGCAAAAGATACAGATGTGACTGAACCATTGATGAGGCTCTGCTACAGCGAACATGGCAAGAAATCGAGTCCCGTCCTGATGTGCTTCATGTGACTAATGGAGCCCATATAGAGGTGGGTTAAATGGGGTAAACAACTTTGGAAACCACTGAGTAGAACAAGTCTGACGAAGATATCTTATCAACTGCCTTTGTAATACATTTTTTTTGTATTTTTTTGTAAAGAGTCTTTATAGACACTGTATTATCACACAGTTTTTGGTCTCAAAGTTAGAATAAATTTGGCAGCACTCGCTAAACAACCTAATTTCCATTTCCTTCGTCTCATATTTTGTCAGCCAAAACATATTAATTCACTCATAGGCGCAAAACCACGCTGCATCTTCTTTAGCGTCTGTGAGAAACGGCGTCAGGTTTTGGCTCCTCTTTTAGCATGGTTAGCCGTTTAGCACATGAGCAAAGGCTTGATAAATGAGGCCCTAAGCGGTTTACAAATCACCAACTTGATATTTACACCTCTCCATGGTGCAACTCTGATTCAATTAATGCCTCTTATTCTCACTTCTTCTCTTTTTGTTCTGCACAGTTATTTTCTTGTGCAATTTCAGTCCAGATTAACATATGCGCACACACATATCGCCGGCTAAAGTTGTTCCTGTTTCTCATTCTCTCTGTGTGTGTCGTCCTCACCTCCGTCCAGGCTCCGGGGAAGCATGTACCTCTTGCTGACGGAGCGCTCGAACAGGGGGGCGGGTCTGTCGATGAGGGCACTGGCCTGTCTGGTCTGGGCCTGAGTCCGCCCACTGTACCGAAACTTTGAGCCAATCACGAGGAAGCCCTTAGGAGGAGGCTCTGGAGACACCAATCTGTGTACAAACGATGTCGCGTGAATTCTAAGTGTTTGCTATCGGACTTGTTAAGCTGCTAAAGACAAAACAAAACGCTGCAACTACATATATGTCAACCGGTTCGCATGACTTTCAAATTTGTTCAGAAATGGTCTAAGATAAAGGTTAAAAAAAGCGGAGTGAAGATATCTGAGGAGCAATATATTTAGCCCGAAGATCCAAGCATGAAACAAGAGAACAGTATATCCTTGAAAGTCAGAAGAAAGCTTCGTCGGCACCACCTGCTCCCCAGATACTTCGCTATAAACCAAAGAACAGCTCTTGACAAGTTGAGAATGAACGTTATCTGACTGGTCACGGCAGCTGTCAATCATAAGACTTCCCCGTATCCCTCTGTTCTCATTTTCTTAACGACCAAACTTAGAAGTAAAAGTTAAGGTTAGATCTTGAGGGGATAAATTATGCATTCAGTTGTCTAGACAGTAGACCGCGTTTGTGTTTAAAGCAGGTTCAACAGTGTCTAGAACAAATAACTCAAATTTTTCCAATGCATATTTTGTCCAGACTAGATTAGCATAATTATTCACAGACATTGACAACAGCTGTGAATATATTCCTTTCCCATTGTTTACCGCTAACGTGACATAACGTCTTTGTGATGCGTGTGAGTGGGCTGTCACATATTGCGTATCGAGAGCTTAAGGCTGATGCTTTTGTGAGTAGCGTCTTGACGGCGGTGTATTAACAAGCGTGTGTTTTTACCTGAAGAAAGTGTGGTGCTCGATGCAGACTTTCCAGAGTCTCTTGGAAGCCCGGTGGTTGGGCAGCTTGAAGCCTATGGTGCTCTCAAACTGTTCGTACTGAAGGGGGTGAGGGGCAGAGGTGAGGGGAGGGGGTGAGAAGGTGGGGGAGAGACAGCGACGTGAAGTCTAAATCCAGACAGAAGGAATTTCAACAGGAAGACAAGAGCCTACGATGCCTCCGTCAACTTAAGACATGTCTGTGTGATCCCTCAGTCGTCCGGGTGTGAGCCATAGGAAAAGAAAATATCAAATCTGTCAACCTAAGACACGCACGGATCTTCCAGTAATAGGGAGTCCATATCGTCAGCGGTGTAACATAACGAAGTAAAAGTAGTAAAGTACTGTACTACAAGTATAAATGTTAGGTATCTGTACTTTACTTGAGTACATTTTTAAGTAGATACTTTTTACTTTTACTTCACTACATTTGAGAGCAGTATCTGTGCTTTCTACTCCACTTCATTTTTGAACAGGACTGAAAAGTAAAAGTCAGCTGTCAGTTTCTGTTCGCCTCAAGGGTTGGTTTTGTGTTATATTTTTCTCAGTAACTGTGTATATTTTTACTTTTCGGTATCCTGCAAATGGACTAAAATATTAACTATAGTCCGCTCTAGTCCAGTGTTGGAACGTAACAAAGCGAAAGTAGTAAAGTGCTGTACTGAAGTAAAAATCTTAGGTATCTGTACTTTACTTAAGTAGATTTTAAAGTGGATACGTTTTACTTTTACTTCACTATATTAGAGAGCAGTATCTGAACTTTCTACTACATTTTTGAACTGGACTGAAAAGTAAAAGTATTTTTTATTATTGTCTGAGACCTGCTGAAAAGGCTGAGGGTTCATTTTTAACACGTTCATAATTTGAGTAAACAAAAATATACAAAGAAAAACAACTAGAAAAAAAACCTATTGATTCAGTTATTTTCAACTGAATCAATTCAGCACAGTTTTTTAAAATCAAAATCACTACATTTGAAGCTTTATTAGATCTCAAAATCTGCGTAAAATGCTTTGAATTTTACTCTTTAAGTACATTTTTAAACGGGTACTTTAATACTTTTATTTAAGCAGATTTTTCATGTGATACTTTTACTTTTACTTGTGTATTTTTTGCTCCGGTATTGTACTTTTACTTAAGTAACAAAATTGAGTACTTCTTCAACACTGCTTATCATCCTGTGTATGACAGACGGAACTGTATTTTTTATGTATCGTTTCACTAGTGGGGGACATTTTGTTATTTTCTGTGCTGATAAGATTTGAGCTGCGAGGGTTGAATAAATAACTTCTACGAGTCATTCTAGGTACAAACTAACTACTAAAGTATAAAATTCTGTATTTACTGCAGCTCATGTTGTTTAATGATATGGTCCATTTAGATGATAGATTTTGGGTAATCTTGCTTTAGGGTTACTGTGTCAGTGGCATAAATTTGTTTCAATATTTTATCGTTTATCATCTATATGTTCTTCAGAAATATATCGCACTTTAAATGAGTTACTGTGATGGGCCTCCTTGACACTGAGGTTGCCCTAATCACACTGAAGGTGGGTCAAATGCAGTCGTCATAGAGACAAACAGGCCACAGGGACGAGTAACCAGTCAGATCTGGTACGGCGTCAGTCAGAATGCATATTTTATGGTATTTTAAGCAATAAAAACACCTGTAATTGGCCCTGTGCACAACAACGGCCAGCGAACTTCACTGTTAGCGTCACTACTTCCTGTCCAATTCTGTCCCTATCACTTTTTTGCCGAGTCACGCTAAAATGAATAAATATTTAAAAATAACAACATGTTAAAAACGAACCCTAACACTTCCGTTTTTAAAAAGAGGGATGTTTGTGTCTCAATGCTAATGCTAACGCTAACTTTGAGGCATAATAAATATTAAAACAACGCCACAAACTGAAATATTCTACGTATAAAAATAATCGGGTCGTCTTTATTTTACGTAAGTTGAATTTTAATAGATTGTTTATTTTATGTTTTCCGATTTTAATAGAAGTGACTGTTAGCTTTGAGACACAGTGAGCTAGCTAGCGTGCCGCCGTGCACAGAGCCTATTAAACATAACGCAAGATACGCAAGTGGAATTTCGTACTGTGGAACATTCCAAGCAAAAAAATAACATTCCCATGGAGACAAGCAGCTGGCGGAACCCGCACCAAAAAGTTACACAGTGTAGCTTTAGCCATTTCCAATCTCCTGCATCGTGTCTTGCACAGTCAGCCAATCACATCCAGCCAATCACATCCAGCCAATCACATCGCTTGGCTCTAGCGATGCAAAAGTGTATCTAATGAGTAAATCACTTAAATCACGCAGTATTTTGATGGATTTTTACTGTTGTTTCTGGTTAAATAGGCCTCAATTCTGTTACTTAAGTAAAAGTACAAATACAGGAGCAAAGAAATACACAAGTAAAAGTATCACATGAAAAAATCTACTTAAGTAAAAGTATTAAAGAACCCGTTTAAAAATGTACTTAAAGAGTAAAAAGTTTAAGTATTTTGTGCAGATTTTGAGGTCTTATAAAGCTTCAAATGTAGCGATTTTGATCAATTATTATTTTGATTTTGTGCTGAATTTGGTTCAATAGAAACAATTAAATCGATTTTTCTTAGCTGTTGTTATATTTTTGTTTTGCTCAAATTCTGAATGTGTTAAAAAAAACCAAAAAAACAACAACAGCCTTTTCAGCAGGTCTCAGACAATAATAAAAAATACTTTTACTTTTCAGTCCAGTTCAAAAATGTAGTAGAAAGTACAGATACTGCTCTCAAATGTAGTGAAGTAAAAGTAAAACGTATCCACTTTAAAATCTACTTAAGTAAAGTACAGATACCTAAGATTTTTACTTCAGTACAGCACTTTACTACTTTCACTTTGTTACGTTCCAACACTACTTCAGTACAGACTTTACTACTTTCACTTTGTTACGTTCCAACACTGGACTAGAGCGGACTATAGTTACTGTTTTAGTCCAATCGCAGGATACAGAAAAGTAAAAATATAGACAGTTATTAAGAAAAATATAACACAAAACCAACCCTTGAGGCGAACGGAAATTGACAGCTGACTTAATAAGATAGATGCTCCGAATGGCCCCACTTTTCACTATAAAGACGTCAATGTCAGTATAACAGTGGGTTTTAAGTACACGAGAGATACCCCCTTGGGCTCAAAAACAGCAATTCATAATCTTATTAGTGAGTTGAAAATCAGGGCACGGCGTAAAACTGCCGCTAAAATCCTTAATAAAAAAAGTAAATCTTCTTGAATGGATAACGCAGAAAGAAAGGGAACAATGATGAATGAAAACATAACCTCCGTCTATGTGAAACGCTCGGAAAATACTGGAAATGCGAATAACTGAAGTAACACTTTTATCAAGCCGTGAAATGACTATTTATGCCGCCTTGGGAAAGACAATGATGTACATTTAACAAGTGAGACGCCGTGAAATGAAATCTGAAGCTGTGGCTCTTTACTAAATTAGGCTTAACTTTGTGCTTTCGCTGCAGAGATGAGATTTTCGAGTGGAGCTGTCCATGCAGTGACAGAACAGTGGAACAAAGGAGTAATGTGAAACTTAAAGGGCCAATATTACGCAAAACTGACCCTTGTGGATTGTCAGGCGTATTTTAATGCCGTTACATCATCAAAAACATACCTGGAGTTGGGTTTTGTTTCATTCACACGTTTGAGTTAGGCCTGTTACGAGAAATACAATATATCGACTTATGGTTCAGTAGTAAAGTACTGAGTAGATTTTTTAGGTATCTGTACCTTACTTAAGTACATTTTACAGTGGATACTTTTTACTTTTACTTCACTACATTTGAGAGCAGCATCTGTACTTTCTACTCATTGTTCAATATATGTTAGATGCAGTGGTGGAAGGTAATGAAGTAAAAGTAGTAAAGTACTGTATTTAAGTACATTAAGTATTAAGTACAGATACATTGAAAATCTACTTAAGTACATTTTAAACTGGATACTTTTTACTTTTACTTCACTACATTTGAGAGCAGTATCTGTACTTTCTACTCCACTACATTTTTGAACTTGGACTGAAAGTAAAAAGTACTTGAGGGGTTATTTTTACCTCGTTCGTGGAAACATCTTGACTAAAGTTTTCGAGTTCAAGCTTTGGCTTTGAGCAAAACAAAAATAAATAAAATTCAGAAATTGATTTGTATTGTTACTGTGACTAAAATATGTATATTTTTTTTCATCAATATCACTACATTTAACACTTTAACAAATGAACAACGCTTGTGTGAAATACTTTTACTCTTAAACTACATTTTTAAACAGGTACTTAAATACTTTTACTACTTTTAAGTAGATTTTTTCATGTGATACTTTTACTTTTACTTGAGTAATTTTTTACCTCTGTATCTGTACTTTTACTTAAGTAACAAAATTGAGTACTTCATCCACCGCTGGTTAGATGGAACAATACTTTTTGGGGGTCAGTATTTATCGTGAGTATTTTTTTCTTTTGTAGTACTGGCAAAGTTTTGATTATTTTTCTGTACTACAGTGAGATTTGAGCTGTAGAGGATTGAAATACTAACTTCTATGACTCATTATAGATACAAACTATTACTTAAGTGTTGCATTCAGCTATTTATTTTTTCCAGCTCATATTTTTTTAATAATATTGTACATTTAGAATAGTTTTTGGGGGATAATTCTGCTTCATGGTTTGGCTTCAGTATTATCGTTTATCGTCTATATTTACTTCTAAATTTGGCCTAGTTTGAGGACAGTAACCCTTTATTATCTGTCTACATTTCCAAAGTTCAAAATGCTCCGTTCCACCTTGTGATGTCATGAAGTGGTAATGTTCAAGTTAACAGTGCCCATGATAAACACTGAGCCCCAAAATAGATCGTTCCAGCAAGTCGATATTGTAATTACTGTGTCAGGCCTATGTTACGGCCCTAGGCCTTAAGTTCTTTTCTTTTGTTACTATTTGTCTGTTACGTTGGAGTGTTGCTGAATCTGTCCCCTTTTTCCCATGAAATCCTGGCTGTGCGAGCCCCTGCAAATGATTGGAGGACGGTTTCTCAGCCTGGCCAATCCTGGGGCCACCTGCAGCCGCCTCCCCCCATTGAAGAAGATTCGGGATCATTTTACATCTTGGTTTTTGTTACTTCCCTGTCCCCACACGAGGTGGGTCGTAACACCCACTTTTACCTTTAGTTCAGTAGAGATTGGCAAACCCAGGTCTGAAATCATCCAAATGATTCCAGTGAAGGTGTGTGGAGTTTAAAAACACAGTGGAGCACTTCCTGTATTACCACATGACATCACAAGGTGGAACAGAGAGTTTTCGGTTTGAGAGAAGAGCCTAAATCTGCAGGGTTTGTGTGTTAAACATGTGTGAATGAAACAAAACACAACTCCAGGTCTGTTTGTGACGAGGAAACAACGCAACGAAACATAGATCAGAAAATAGCGTAATACGGGCCCTTTAAACAAACCTCGCCGGGACGGATCTTGATGTAGAAGTTGCTCCTCTTGTAGGAAATCTTGAGGATCTTCGGCCAAGCGAAACGATTGATTCTGAGGCGGTCTCTGTAGATGAGCAGCCCACTAGCGCTGACCCCAAGCATTATGTCGATACCCTCTGAATCCTGAGGAATACACAAAGTAAAAGAGAGTTAGACAAACTACAAACACTGAAGCGTTGTTTACAGTTGAAACTGCGTGAGCCAAAGGGGCCACAGGGGGTTGGCTTCTGTCCAGTTGGTTTTAGGTATAGATGCACCAATCCAGACTGATATCGCTCTGTATCTTTTATACAGATTGATATCAGTCTGGTCCCCACGTCCTCCGTCGCGTCTCAAGCCCGGTCAAACGTGATCGTCCAATCAGATCTGTTTTTTTCAGTGATAAGGAGCTCATTGGTCACCTGAGATTTACAAATAAATTCGCATTTCTCTCACCTCAAGTTCTGACGAAATCTGCCATGTTTTTCAGCCCCCTGTGATATTTTTTTCCTTTATTTTTTAAGATACGGCGGACCAAGCGTGTCCCTGATTGGCTAATCTACCTGTCAGTCACGCCCATTTGAAAACAGGGACCAGACTCACATCTTCGTAAAGCATCGGAGAAGTGTGTGTTCTGGATCCCAGGCAAACCGATCCGGCATTGTCACTTCTGATGCCAATATCAATACTTTGGCTTTAAGTATGTGTCAGGACCGGAGCAAAGACTCAATTTCTTTCCTTAAAATATAACACATAACAAAAGTGATCCGACTGTGTGTTATAACTGTTATTTATGCTTCAAGTAACGACAGAACAGCTTTATAAATAAAAGTGAGAGCATTATGAGACATTCTTGGCCGACAGCAGCCAGTAAATACTCTGATTACATTGTTACTGACTAAGCCGATATCTGGAGCTGATCCAATCCACAGATCTTATTTCTGGATCAGAGCAGAGCAATCCAAAATCAGCATCGGTTTTGGTGCGTCCCTAGTTTTTAGACTAATGTTTCGTCTAGCTCCAACCTGGACACTGGCCAATTCATCTGCGTTCAGCCAGCTGTCACATTCTTCCCATTTACAACAGATTCACAACGTCACACCTAACACATTTCACTGCTGAGAGGTTATGGAGAGAATTCGCGGAAATAGAATTAGCTGCTGGAAAATGTTCAAACTATGAAAGCGTCATCTATGCATCTAACGCTTTGAACAAAATAGTGGTTTGATGACACCTTTATTCTGTACATCTCCAAAGATCAAAATGCTCCATTCCACCTTGTGATGTCATGAAGTGGTAGTCTTCAAGTTAGCAGTGCCCACGATAAATATTGAGCCCCAAAATATACTGTTCCAGCTTTCATATATTGAACGATAAGACTTGCAATCCCAGGGCTGAAATCATCCAGATGATTCTAGTGAAGCTGTGTGGAGTTTAAAAACACAGTGGAGCACTTCCTGTATCACCACATGACATCACAAGGTGGAACAGAGTGTTTTCGGTTTGAGAGAAGAACCTAAATCTGCAGGAGTGTGTGAAGTGTATGAAACTGTACACATCTAAACACGTTTTGAACAAAAAAGTGGTTTGATGTCACCTTTATTCTGTATTTTAAGTCACATAATCCAAGTGCACAAAATAGTGAAAAAATAATAATTTGATATATTTACAGTATAGTACGAGGCCCCTCCCCGAAGAAAAATGGTAATTTTTCTACCAATAGAAATAGATACATTTCCCCTTTAATACAGACAAATCACAAATATTACCATAAACAAAAATAGGAAGACCATTACACTCTGGGATAATATTGTTAATCGTGATAAAAAAGGGTCGACAATAATCGTTCGTGGCACTTTTTATATAATCGCCAACAAAGATAATCGCCATTTTGTCACCAGAATGTGCAGAAAAAAACTACTTCTCTCTGACGATCTCCTCTAGATCATATTAAAATTGTAATTATTCATATCCAGAACATTTTTAAACTGTCAGCAGAAATAATTATCATGATATAATCGTTAATCGCTATTATTTTGGCCGTGATAATCGTGACACCAAATTTCAATATCACCCCAGGCCTAGCACCAAGAAAAAGTGCTGTCCCAAATATAAATAAATACGTTGTATAGTGATGTTTGGCTAAGAATGAAGCGTTTAATCTGTACCTTGGCTTGATGTAGGTCCACTCCATACATCGAAAGCTTCTTGGCATTTTCTAGAAAGTTCATCTCCGCCTCTGCCGGACTCATCCCCCTGCAATCCAAATGCCACATGACTCCTGCCTCTGCCCCGTTTATATTCACCGAACAAACCCAAAATACCATCGCAAAATCGTCGTACATCTCTCATTACCGGTGTATTTGGGCTGACCTGTAGTTTCTGTGCAGCTCCATCACTCTCTCCTCCAGCTCTCGCGTTTGGTTCGGGGCGAAGCGGAAGTCGTTGACGTAATCCGGACCGTGCTCCTCCGGCTCGTAGTCCCCTATTTCCGCCTGCACAGTGTAAGAGCCTAAGAGGGCGTGGGTGACGAAGGAACAAGGCAGGCGGCCGGACAAAATGTCATCGCGCAGCTGGAGACACAAGTAGTACCTGTGGAAAAAGTCATTCATATAAGCAAGTTTTGAACATGTTAATATCCATTTGTATTTGTTCTTGTTGTGAATTCCCAACATGAGTGACGTCAGTGTCTTAAAGGTCCTATATTACACAAAACTGACTCTTGTGAGGTTTAAGCCATGTTATAATGTTGTTTCCTCGTCAAAAACATACCTGGAGTTGTGTTTTGTTTCATTCACACACGTTTAACACAAAAACCCTGCATATTTAGGCTGAACTTTCAAACAGAAAACACTCTGTTCCACCTTGTGATGTCATGAAGTGGTAGTTTTCAAGTTAACGTCTGCCTATTACCATTTGTTCAGCACAGATTGGTGATTCCAGGGCTGAAATCATCCAAATGATTCTAGCGAAGGTGTGTGGAGTTTAAAAACACAGTGGAGCCCTTCCTGTATCACCACATGACATCACAAGGTGGAACAGAGTGTTTTCTGTTTGAGAGAAGAATCAGCCTAAATATGCAGGTTTGTGTGTTAAACATGTGAATGAAACAAAACACAACTCCAGGTCTGTTTGTGACGAGGAAACAACATTATAACATAGATCAGAAAATAGCGTAATATGGGCCCTTTAAAGGTTCACTATGTAATTTTTCTAGCATAGGGTCGGCCGCATGGTTGTCTCCATAGAGATGTTATTTCTTGCCTGATATGTTCCGCAGTAGGGCATTAGACTTATTACATTAGACAGGTGTGACACGTAACTTGGTCGTGGTGACGTCGCCTGCTTATTTCCATGGAGATATATATTGCAATGACGCGATATTTTGTGTTTACGTGTAGGTGACACTCGGTTGCTATGCCGACAAGTTAATGTAAAGGTTCTATTGGTCAGTTACTGGTCAGTTTTGCTCTTGTTTTGGCGTCGGTTACGGCCGACAGTCGCCCTTGTGTGTTCAGAAAATAAACAACCAGAAGAAATTCGACGTGTTTCCTTACACCAGAACGCTACAATATAAATACAAATTGCCGTACTGTGGAACATTCCAAGCAAAACAATTACTTCTCCATGGAGACAGGTTGTCGGACCCTCCACCAGTAAAGCTGCAGAGTGAATCTTTAATCTAAAAATGTGTCCGAAAAGTCCATTATAAGTGTTGGTCTTGAAAGATTTGTGTAATTAGAGTCTGTGTGTGTGTGTGCGTGTGTGCGTGTGTGTGCGTGTGTGCGTGCGTGTGTGTGTGCGTGTGTGTGCGTGTGTGTGCGTGCGCCGAGTACAGCTGCAGGATTTAAAGTGATGAGTAATTAAGATATAATTTGCCATCCGAAAGACACATTTTCACAAAGAAAATATTCAAAGATGTTTTAGCTTTCACCACACAAAAGATATAAATCCTCGGTGTCCATACAACACACAACAATGCGTTTATAATGGTATGGATTAAAAGCACTGCTCGTTATTTTTGACAGACCTCAAATCAAACTATAATTACGATGTATTGTATTTGATTGTCAAGTGGAGCTATTGTGTTATTAGAATGTAAACAGTGCGCACTTAAACTACTGAGCTTGCGTGAATTTATAAGGAGTTGACAGTGTAGCAATTTGCCAAACAAACCTTTACTTTCGTTTTTACTTTCGGGGCTGCGGAGCCAATCAAATACAATCATACGCATCGATATAACTACTCTGTTAGTTGGGTTGTGCGCTTTTCTTTCTTTCTTTATTCTTTATTTGTCAGGGATCGTGTACAAATTCATTAATCTTACAAAAGAAAAGATGATTTGTACCAGATTTAGCTACTGCTACTTTCCATGTGCAGGTCCCTGGGCAGGTGAACACACATTAAAATACACATTTCATTATAGTTATATAATAAGACTATCAGTTCATCGTTAACATTAGCTGTAAAAAAAACGATAAAATGTCTCCATGTCCAGTACATGATGTTTCCTTCAGTCCAAACCAATATAAAAAATCATTCTGTGCAGGTTTTTACAGCGAAACAGAACAGCACAAATGAACCAGACTGATGTGGACACGTTTGATTATCTAAAATGTACTTTTTCAAATTTCTAGTAAAATTATTTAAATCTACAGTCTGGAGCTGATTCCGCTGTCTGATGGTTTGAAAAGAAAAGGCCGAGGATCTTTCTGGGACTATGCAATTTCGGTTCACAGAGGAGGTTCAGAACAAAACTTAAAACCAGAGTCATTACCTCACCTACTAAAGATACCAACGTTTATTGTGTATTATAAAAGAAACACGAAAAGATTCCAAGTCTATGCAAGCCCCTTTATAACTAGAGTTGTTGAAAATTTAGTGGAAACGCAATATTCACAAAATCTGCCGCCTCAGAAACATAAAGTTATCACTGTTTGTATTATAAGTCTGATGTAGTTTTGAAGTGTTCATCCCCTGATCTTCATCGAATTTGCTTTTCAACAGTTTCCGCCTCTTGTCGATATTACACAGCAGAGAGCAAAAACATTCGGAACCCATTTCACATTTCCATCTCTTTCTCTTTTAGCCCCGATGCATTATTTTTCCGTGAGATTGTTTTGCTCTCACCTGGTGATGTCTTCGATGAGCACCGATGGGTCCGGAGGATAAAACTTCACTGAGAACGCAAACACCCAGGAACCCACTGCGAAACACATCGGCGGTAAACTCTCACGTCAATACTGTACGGAAGGTTTCCTCTAGTGCCTCTACTTACCCCGAATCTGCTTCTTAATCTCTTTGGAAGGATCCAGCCAATTCTAATAAGTGAGAAAAACAAAACGCCTCTGAGAAACATTCATTTATATTCACCTAGGCCTGTCGCTATAACACGTCTGGAATATTGCTACATAAAAATGATAATATTGAAACTACTTTATGCCACTGGCACAATAATCCAACAGGACATTCTCTGGAATATTGAAACATGAGAATCAAACACTTTAGTACTTAGTTAGTATCTATAATTAGGCAAAGTTACTTATAAGATTCTCTAAATGGTCACATTTTGAAACAGCGCTTTTGCACCTTCAAGGCACTCAAAGCGCTTTACATCAAGGAATCGCTCACTCATTCACACACAAACACTGGAGGAGAGGTGGCTTAAGTGTCTTGCCCAAGGACACAACGGCAGCATTCATCTGTGGGAGGTGGAGTCGCACCGCCAACCTGTGGGTCAGCGGATCTTTATGTCGAGAGCGGGATTCGAAAAAACGCTGTACCAACTGAGCCACTGTCGCCCTCTACAGCTGAAATCTTACTGTACTACGTGAAATAATAATAGTATTTCAGCTACTGTTTCTTGAACAATAAGTAAATATAGTAATTATCTAGAAACATTTGCTGGATCGAGTATCGGCTTCAAAATATCGGCTCACCTGGTATCCTGTTTGGACATATAAATTGATGTAAAAAGTCTATTTACTGGTCATAGTTGGCCCAGAAAGTCTCATAATGTTTGAATTTTTATTTATATAAAGTTGTTCTGTGGTTACTTGAGAGATACATGATCAGTTTTGTCTTATTTTTGTTGTGACAGGCCGATATTCACATTATTAAAGGGCCCATATTACGCTGTTTTCTGGTCTATGTTTTAATGTGTGTTCCTCATCAAAAACACACCTGGAGTTGTGTTTTGTTTCATTCACACGTGGTTGAGTAATCCTGGTTTATCAGTCTGTCTAAATCTCCAAAGCTCAAAATGCTCTGTTCCACCTTGTGATGTCACGTGGTAATACAGGAAGTGTTCCACCGTGTTTTTAAACGCCACACACCTTCACTAGAATCATTTGGATGATTTTAGCCCTGGAATTTCCAGTCTCTACAGAAGAAGACAAAGATAAACGTAGATGTTAACTTGAAAACTACCGCTTCATGACATCACAAGGTGGAACAGAGCATTTTGAGCTTTGGAGATTTAGACAGACTGATAAACCAGGATTACTCAACCACGTGTGAATGAAACAAAACACAACTCCAGGTATGTTTTTGATGAAGAAACAACATTTTAACATGGATTAAAGCTCACAGAACTCAACTTTGCGTAATCTAGGACCTTTAAGAGTTCTAGGTACCTCACTGGCCTCCTAAACCAACCGGTTAAAAGCCAAATATATATACAACCGATATTTATGGGCCTTTATGAGCACGGAAAGCCGCCATTTTGGCTCGATAAATGCCAGCCCTTAATGCTTGATGTTTCTGAGGCTTTTGTGGCCAATGCCCCGTTTTGAAAGGCCACATGAACCAACCCCATTCTAAAGGTTAGAAGTCACAGATGCTGTTGTCAAAGTGTAAGTAGCCAATAATGGATAAAGGGCAAATGGGGTTTTTCGTAGGGCAGGGTGGTTAAGTCAAAATAACTTACAAATTTTAAGTTGACTTTATTTTTGGAGGATTTGTTTTGATTTGATTTTGTATATCAACGGAGATAAATGAGTAGATATAGTGCATACGAACAAAAATGTTAATTTCAATGCCGCTAGCTAGCATGACTTGGCACGATCCTTGCGGCAGAAGGTCAGCATTAGCGATTACGTTCATTTATATGTAAAATAAAATGCATAATCAACAAACTCACGAAGACACTAGGTCACTTGAAACTCTGCCAAATGATACTATACAATAAATATTCAAAGGAACCGCAAACCACCAACTAATGCTATTCTCCAAACCACAAGAGGCATTTTCAGTTAGCTAAACCATCGGGATTATAGCTTTTAAAATAATTAAGTGTCGCGCGGTAAATGAAATAAATGATACTTGTTTAGCTAATTTCATGTGTTTGGCAGAAGCGTTATTTGCAAATGGTAGCAAACGATGGTGAAATGTTAGGATTTCAAAAACGTTGTCCAGATGGCTACCTTTCAAACGTTTGCTAGCATGGACCACTCCAATAAGGGATAACATCGACGCGCTTCTAAGGGTTCTTTGCAAATGTTAATTCTGCCAGTGATTACACAGGGGTAGTAGTGGCCATTTTAACTAAGGACTCGTCTCTTGCGCACAAATAACAAGTGCACACGTAGTTAATGGTTTCTGGGAACGGAACGTCGTGTAAAGCAGTTTAACAGTTTACAGTTTTAAAACAAATTTGCTGCGGGGAATGGCCAACATTACAAGTTAATTATTGCTGCTTTAGCGCCCCCTGCGGTGATATTAAGAGTAAGTGAGTTGTGTGTTTTGGTCTGACCTTGGAGTTGTCAGTGTCTTGGAACATGAGTCCGAAGTAGTCCCTCTCCAGCAGGTTCAGGTGACCACACACCATGTCCAGCAGAGTCTGTCCTTTGGCAAATTTCTGCAACACACAAGAGAGACAAGAGGGTAAACACAAGAACGCACACGAGAACACGCGGGGGGTAAGAGAACGCACGCGAGAGGGTAAGAGAACGCACGCGAGAACACACGGGGGAGTAAGAGAACGCACGCAAGAGGCTAAGAGAACACACACGAGAACACACGGGAGAGTAAGAGAACGCACGCGAGAGGGTAAGAGAATGCACACGAGAACACACGGGGGGTAAGAGAACGCACGCGAGAACACAGGGGAGAAAGAGAACGCACACGAGAACACACGGGGGGTAAGAGAACACACACGAGAACACACAAGGTGGTAAGAGAACGCACACGAGAGGGTAAGAGAACGCACACGAGAACACACGGGGGGTAAGAGAATGCACACAAGAGAACAGAGGGGTAGGAGAACATGCATAAAAGGGTAAGAGAACATAGACAAGAGCACGGGGGGTAAGAGAACACACACGAGAGGGTAAGAAAACGCACACAAGAACACATGGCGGGGTAAGAGAACGCACACAAGAGGGTAATAAAAAAATACACAAGAGCATAGGGGGGTAAGAGAACGCACACAAAAGGGTATGAGAACGCACACGAGAGGGCAAGGGAACACACACAAGAGAACAGAGGGGTAAGAGAACATGCACAAGAGGGTAAGAGAACATACATAAGAGCATGGGGGGGTGAGAGAATGTACACGAGAGGGTATGAGAACGCACACAAGAGGGTATGAGAACGCACACAAGAGGGTATGAGAACACACACGAGAGGGCAAGGGAACGCACACAAGAGCATAGAGGGGTAAGAGAATGCACATGAGAGGGCAAGGGAACGCACACAAGAACACACAGGGGGGTAAGAGAACGCACACAGGGGAAGAAAGAGGTAAGAAAACGCAACCAAGAGCACAGGGGAGTAAGAGAACATACACACAAGCACAGAGAGGGGTAAGAGAACATAAA
>KN478534.1:22807-38988 GCA_000787095.1 Periophthalmodon schlosseri
CTCGCAAAAACACTAACCGCAGTAGACCTGTTTTTATAGTCACTGAAGCCCTGCAAAGTAATATACAAATGGACCTGACAGTGAAACCCAGACTATGAATCAAACCACACGAGCAGTATTTTGTTTTGGCGCTTTAAGTGAGCCTTACTCAGCACCTCATCGTCTGCCTTTATGGTAATGCATTATAACTGTGGAGTGGGTATTTCAAATGTAGAAATGTACTTAAAAGATTAAACATCTTGGGATTAGGGTTGTCAAAAGTATTGGAAATTGAGTAGTAGTGCTAGTATTAGTATAGATACTACATACTCACTTGGGCAGGCAAATAATCATATAAACTTTAAACTAATTTGACCTTTCCAGAACAGTTTTAGAATGATTTTGGGCTCTATCAGAACTAGTATAAGACCACATGTACGCTGCATAATACAAAAAGTACTATTATTTTGAGCTAAAAATGAGCAAAAGAGTCTTTCAAAATAAAGTTTGAAATTTTAGCATCATGTCAGCACAACTCGGGATGACTTTTTCAGTTGTTATGAGACTCGAAATAGCCAATTTCCTTAGCAAAATCCACAGTGAATATGCTTACTATAGGCCTTTTGCTAAAGTCGAAGAGCAAATAAAGCAAGGGTACTGTAGGACGAGAGCTTGAAAACAGCACAGAACGCACTGGCCAGTCTCATCCTCCTTTAAACTCTCTGAGAGCTGCCAGTGCTGATCCCACATGAATCTTTTATACAGAACAGCCTCAGCTCATTAAGCACACGCTCGTCTGCAGCGGTATGGAGGTGGTGTTGAATGTGTTGGGGCTCGTGTGAGTGTTGCCTTGAGCAGATGCACTGTATAAAATGTTACTGTAACCCAATAGAGAAGACCTTGGAGAATGTATGTGTGTGCAGTAATATGAGCTAATGTGCGGAATTAGCCTGGAAGAGTTGAATTTGCTTCACTAAACAGTATTTTGAACAGTGTATGTTCAAAATGTAAATATAATGTAAAAGCAGAGGATGTCAGAGCTGAAAAACAATGGAACTTTTCTGGAGGAGGGTCCGCCACCTGATCATATCAAATGTGCATAAGAGCTGGCGCCGGTACATAGCACATGCACCACTAATACTACAAATCCCAGAATGCTTTGCTAGTGCACTGGTGCGCAGTCAAGACCAATGCGCAGAGTAAATCAGAGTGTAGCAAACTGAGCTTGAATATATGTTTTCTCTATGGCATTCTCAAGGCATGGACTGATAATAGTCTGAAAGTCGAATTTTCATTGAATTAAATAATTATTTTTTGGGTTTTTTTGTTGGCTTGTGAAAAAAAGATTTACTTTAAAAAGGGACTTGAAAGGCCACAGAGAGAGACATAATTTATTTTATTTATTTAAATAAGAAATGAATACTACTGATGTGTCTTTTATTTCAAATTTCATTTCTCATATGTTTGTAATATCAAGCTTGAGCTGTTCCAGATTTTGTGTTTAAGCAAAACTAAAGTTTGTTTCCATATGAAAAGGTTAAACATTACACATCAGGTGCAGTCAATTTTTCAGTGAATATTGAGTTTGGCCCGTGAATTTGTCTCAGTTGTAAATTTTGGCCCACTGCGAATTTGAGTTTGACACCTCTGCCTTAGAGACTCAACACTATTGACCTTATTTTGCCCTGTCCACTTTTGCCTCTAAATGCTCCAGACCGTGTTTTCATTGAGGTGGCACTTCCGGTTAAGTTGAAATCACATTCATTTCAATAGAGAATTTGAGAAAAGTTTTGCAGCTAAAATCTAAAACAGAGTAGGTTGTATGTTGTGTAAAATGTTCTATGTTCTTCTGCACCAACACGTCAACACTGCACCGATTCTCTGGAGGCTTTACTCGAATGACGATGGCGGCGCCAACGGCAACTTCCAGAATAAGGTGAATACTGCAAAACTTCCTTTAGCTAACTGTGCACTGTGTAACTTTTCTGATAGCCTGGCTTGCTTGTCTCCCTGGATATCTGGAATGTTCCACAATATGACATTAAAATTGTCTTGCATTTATTCAATAACCTGCTTTCTTACTGTGAGTGGGGTCGCCTCTCCACTGATCTGACCGGTCACTTGACCTGCTGGCATCACTTACTTACTTGTCTTTATGCAGATAGATACATTTGTTATCATATTGTGGAGCATTTCGGGCAAGTAGCGTAAGATATCCATGGAGACAAGCAGGCCAGGCTGTCAGAAAAGTTGCACAGTGCACCTTTACTACCTTTACAAAAAGTACTCACACTGTAATTAGTTTTACCTAAAGGAAGATTTGCTATTTAATACGGTACTAAAACAGACAACAGTATTGCTCTTTGCACAGCAGAAAGCTAGCTAGCTCACGGCGTCTCAAAGCTAACAGTCACTTTTATTAAAATCAGAAAACATAAAATAAACAACCTGTTAAAATTCAAATTAATTAAAATAAAGGCTACCCACTTACTTGTATATGTAGAATACTTCAGTTTGTGGCGTTGTTTTAATATTTATTATGCCTCAAAATTAGCATTAGCGTTAGCATTGAGACACAAACATCTCTCTTTCTAAACACAGAAGTGTCTCTGGTGAATTATTCATTTCTTTATTTTATTTGTGTTGTTTTTAGCATGTTGTCAGTGACATCCACCCGCAGCTCTTGTCCACTGCCTGATCTTTAAATAATTAATAATAATAATTTTAGCGTGACTCATAGAGATACAATCGGACAGGACGTAGTGCCGCTAACAGTGAGTTTGCCCAGGGCTATTGTACACAGAGTCTAGTGTACATCTTCAGAGAGTAGATTTTGTGTTTTATTCATAAACTGTATAATTATAATCCCAGTACGGCAATTGTTTAAAGATTTATACTGAAATAGGCAACCTTCCTGAGATGAATCGTCAAAACTGTCAACGGAAATCAAACCGTATATACGTACCTGTGTATTTGGACATTTTTATCATAAAACGATGTGACGCACGATCAAAACACTAGTGAGTTTCAAACGAGCTCCAGCCCGGACAGCCTCACGTGGAGACGAGGTACAACCGTGTCTACCTCAAACAACATGTCGGGTCAGCAGAGTAGCGCAGGAGCCGAGCTAAAAGTGCCCGCGGTAATAAACAAAAAACACAGATGGGGCTGCGGTGAACCAGAGAAAATGAATAAACTATGAACTTCACATTTCGGGAGCCGGAGCTGAGACTGGAAGACTGTTCAGCCAGAGTTCAACCGCCAGGGTGAAACTGTCTCCGCGGGGATCCCCTTAAAACCCAGATGTTGTGTAAAAATGCTACACCATTTTGGGAGGATCACACTGCGTTGACCTCCATGCCAAATCAGGAAGCCACACACAGCATAAACTCGAGGTAGTAAAATTTAAAATAAAAGTACATTTGACGTTTTATAGTATATATATATAACACGAACATATGTTTTTTCTCTTTACGTTTTTAATAAGCTTCATTTCACTTTTCGGGGGCCACTTCCTGAACTGTGCAATGAGTAACACACTGCCTTTTACTCCACCAATCCAAGGTTCACAAGGAGCTGGATGATGGAAAAAAAACACGTAATGGATCAATCACTGTAATAAATATAAGAAAATAAATGGAATGTAAATAAAATGGGGTTTTTTTTAATGAATTTTATGAGCATGAACAAGACCCTGTGAACTCTGATCCAAACAGTTTGCTTTTTCTGATAAAGGATTGATTGTAGAGCCTTTGATAAAAAATAAATAAATTTAAAAATTAAATTAAATTTAAAAAAGCTTAATTTAATTGCACACAGCCCTATATAGTAAACCTATGTAGTTATAGTAGGAGTTGTTTCTGTCATGAACATTTTTGTAATATACACTACCAGTCAAAAGTTGGGACACACCCTCTCATTTAGTGTTTTTTATTTTAATTTTTTAATTTTTACTAATTTCTACATTTTAGATACATACGGAAGACAAGAAATATATGAAGCAAGATACATGGAATTATGTAGTAAAGAAAAAAGTTTTTTTCGACAAAGCAAAGGGTGGCTAATTTGAGGATATGAATGTAAAATATTTAAAAAAATTATTATATTACAGCATTTGACCAGACTGTATAAAGAAGTGGACTAAGTGAGTGTGACGTCACCCACAGCGTTCGACTCCAGTCAAATAAAGCTCATCAAAGCTAGCGGTTATAACAGAGAATTTGGAGCCGAGTTTCGACCGCGAGTATCATAGCAACCAAAGAGCCAATCTGGAGCGAGGCTGTTGAAGGTAAAGCCCCTTCCCGCGGAGCCGAGTTTCGACCGCGAGTATCATAGCAACCAAAGAGCCAATCTGGAGCGAGGCTGTTGAAGGTAACGCCCCTTCCCGCCCGCACCGCTGGTTTAGCAGGGAGCAGGCGCTGTCAATCAAACCTGATGCTAACGCTAGCGGGAGAGACCTTGGGGAAAGAAGGCGCCTGATTTGTCTGTTATTAATGTTCATACCTTGATTTACGGACAACATTTTAACCAAAATGATGAGTCTCACTGCAGAAGTTACAGCGAGAGGGGCCACAATGGATCGATGGAGCCGGAAGCGCGCCCATGACCACTTCCTATTTAGAACGCGGCGGCTAGCAGGTTAGCTACGTCCATTTGACCTGAAGCTACTGTGTGCATGACATTGTAAAGGGGGTTCTCTTGAAATGACAAAAGTTGTAGCAGTTGTGGTAATAGTAATATAACTGTAGTAGAAATTGTGTAAGCACTTTACTTACGTACTTTACTATTATTTTGCCATCATTTAGCCCACCATTTTTGGAAAACTATCCACCCACGTCCTCTAATCTCTCACCTCCTCCAACCATTTGATACCCCCAGTAGATCAAATATATAGTTACTACCACCACCTAAGCCCACTGCACTTCACAAAAGCTATTATGATCTATCCCTTTGAAACAATAAAACATCCATAGCCGCTGATGCTCTGACTATAGCTTGTGTTGTAGAGAAAGTAAACGCATTATGACTGTCCGCTATCTTTAAAGAGCTCTGTACAGATGGGAGCTTTTACCATGGCGACCCATTGTCTGTCGGCGCAGTGATTGTAATTAATAAAGTACAAACACTATCTATAATCTTTTTCTACCCCTCCCCCCTTTACTCCTCCCTTTTCAACCTCTTCCTTCGCTTGCATCCACTGCTATTTTCTCCCTCGCTTCACATAAGGGCCCTCGTACGTCACCTCTATGGATTTGCTGTCAAAGTCCAATACCACCGGTGTCAGGGGCCCAGGTGACGTTAAGAAATGAGGGGGTTGGTTCGAAGGAAAATGGTAGCGCGATTCTTCACCCGGGCCGCGCATAGATCCGCTAGGTAAAATATGGGTAGCGGGTCACGTGGTTTTGCCAATAACCCGTAAAAGGGATATAGTCGACGTGAATGGGGTCGGGGCAGCCAACAAGATCATAGCCGGATCGCATCACACTCCATCATAGGCGGCGGCCAATGGGACACAAGCACTATACTTAATGGAGCGATGTCAGCTGTTTAGAGTCTTGCCTGATAGTCCCATGTTAGTCAAGCCTCCTTAAGACATATGGTTAATAAACATATACTTTGAACCTGTAAGTATTTGATTTCATCTCGGATACGGTCTTTAAAGAGGTAGTAAATGCTTTGTTATCATACACCCAGCTCATGTTAAGGAAAGACTGGATAGTTTCTTCTTCCCCAAAGATATATAGACACATGCATTTGGTAACAGTCAATAAATCCTGCCACCAGAATGTTGGCATGTAAGGTGACGCTTCAGAGTTCAAGGAGTGGGAGGGATTTCCAGGCAAATGCCCATTCTTTTCCCATACTGGTAGTTTTCAGACGAACGTGACGATGTCATTCAAGCACATGGGGGGTAAAAGACAGGAATAACTATTGATTATGGCAAGAGCAGTTCACAAATGTTAAACTGTCACATTTATATTTGTGACTAGAATCTAGAAGGAGCTAGATTACAACCAAATTCTGTGTTTGAGTAATATGTATTTTACCTGCCTTTCATCTGTATTAAATATTATTGGCAGGCCCGTCAACAGAAATTTGGGGGCCCGGGGCAAGAAACCTCACATGGGCCCCCCACTTATATAAATTAATAAAAAGAGGGTACAATTCTGGGCCACTAAGACCCAGACCCCTTTGTCTCCCCCGTCAACTCCCATGATTATTGTCGTATAGAATGAAAATAATAGAAATAATCTGAAACTAAGCAACAGACTATAAACAGATACTACTAACTGTTGGATAACATTAAACATTATAATCTTTAAAAACCAAATATACTACAACTTAGCCACTTACAAAGCCTCTGATATACATGTTAAACACGCATTATGGTCATGTCAAGCGTTACCAGGCCCGTTAACTGAAATTTCGGGGCCCAAGGCAAGAAGCCTCATATGGGCCTCCCTCTAATATAAATTAATTGGATGAACGTCCTATTCTGGGCTCCTAAAACCCTGGGGTCCGGGACAACAGACCCCTTTATCCCCCCCTATCGACACCCCTGTGTGTTGCCACTGAGCTAGCTGGTTAGCTTACATCAAACTTTTTTTTTTTAAATGTATGGGAAAAAAATAATGGAAATTTTACTTTCAGAACCAAAAGTGCCCATTCACTGTAGAACTTCGTAGTGCCCATAGAATCGCAATGCTAATCTGAACAAAAATAGGTCAACGCAGGGACTATAAACAGGGACGAGGGGGCTTTTTTACTCTCACGCACCTGGAATAATGTACTGAAGAAGTCGGACTGCAGATGGCGCTGTCGTCCTGCCTCCAGTAAGAACACAGCGCAAAAACCTGTTTAAATCAGCTGACCGGACACGTCACACCATCACATGACCACTCTGATGAACCTCATTGGTCAGAAACGCAGAAATACAGAAGGAAACTCAAGTTAGACACAACTAATCAAAACTAAAATGACAAAGCAAGTTTTCTAAGGTCGTTATTATACTTAACTCTAGTCTATTCTGTCTATTTCAATTTGCATTATTCCAAAAAAGTATCAGAATCTCTTTTAATGGCAGAGCAGTCACTAAAAATAATATAGGTGACAGGTTGAGCTGCAGCTAAACTACAGATTTATATTTGGGTCTCTCACTGTTTTACCAAGACAATTATGTGTCCGGCTCCACTCACCCCTGTGACAGACATGCTGATTCCCGCCAGAAAAACAGGTGGCGAGCCCTGAGGCGAAATGCTGCTCCCAATATCGCAAGAAGACCAACAAGAATGAAGCCTCATATTCAATTCTTTTTCATCCATTTAGTTTTATTTATACAGGGAGAGCCCAATGAAAGCACCAGACTCTATTTTTCATGAGCAAACAAAAAGAAACAAAACAAATAACCGCACAGGTCCATTTCAAACATTAAAACAGGAGCAGGTGTGATTATAAATGTTCATCACTAGATTATTAAAGTGCATTAGTGGCATCAATCTATAAAGTGCATAGTGGCAACAAACCAACCAGTTTTGCTTGTCCTTGAAATGTTCTCCATTTCTGGGAAGCAAAATAACCAAAAGTTTTTTTTCCCCTCTTCAGTTCTAGTGCGGCCAGTTTTTAGACGTGGACAATCATGAGATCTTGTATTAAAAGTTTCCATATCAAAGTTCGACAAACAAGTGAGATATTCAGGCAGTCTATAAAGTAGTCCCTTATAAATGCATTCATACCATAGACTGTATATATAAATGGACGTAGCTAACCTGCTAGTGGTGCGATCATGGGCCCCTTCTGGCTCCATCGACTCTGGCTCCGATTCACTTTACATTAGAAAACTGTCGTCCTTCTCTCTGCTGTCAGACTCGTCATTTTGGTCTTAAATGTTCGTACTAACCCGCTCTACGTGATCCTGGTATTTTGTTTATATTTTAACTTCGCTATTGTGTCTGTAAATCAAGATATGAACAGTAATAAGAGACAAATCTGGTGCCTTCTATCCCCGAGGTCGCTCCTGCTAGCGTTAGCGACAGGTTTGATTGGCTACGCGCCCGCCTCCTGCTAAACCAGCGGTGCGGGCGGGAACGGGCGTCACCTTCAACAGCCTCGCTCCAGATTGTCTTTTTGGTTGCTATGATACGCGCGGTCAACAGCCTCGTCCAGATTGTCTTTTTGGTTGCTATGATACGCGCGGTCGGAATTCCAAATATGGAACTCGGCTCCAAATTCGCCGCTGTAACTGCTCTAGCCTCCATGAGCTTCATTTGGCTGGAGCCGAACGCTGTGGGTTCTTCTTTATACGGTCTGTGTTTCATACAGTATCAGCCAATAGAGTTAAACAATTTCCTTTTATCTGAATGCCCCTTTGTTTTGGATATAGTAATAGTGACGACTGTACGACATGAAGGGTGATTAACGACGCTAACGGACTGACTGATGGATGCGTATAAACGAATGTGTCACAGCTCAGTTAGATCAGTTCTGTTAATTGCACAGGGCTGTCAGGACTAATGAAGGAGAACATATACTGCACACGGGTATTCAAATGTAAATGGACATCACACAAGGACAGTGATGTGTGAATTTAAACTCACATCCATACATTGATTTCACACTGACGCCGGACCTGTCACAATAACACAAGTTCTTGACGCGGCTGTAGATAATATTACAATACATCGTAGTATTGAGGACCACTATAGGTCACTTCCACGATGACCTTAAGGAAAATGTGAGCAAACCTTTTTCTAAACGAGCCACACTGTGAATAAAACATGAGCTGTAAATAAATAATAAATAAATAACACAATTAAATGCTTAAGTAGTTTGTATCTAAAGTGAGTAATGGATATTTCATTTGTACGATCTATAAACGCTGAAATGTTAACGTCTTAAAACACAAGATCGAGCTGCCTACTAATGCAATGAGACAATCTTGTAATTTTTGTGGATTAATTTCAAAGATTTCCAAGATCTATTGTGTTCTGCTCTACAGTTATAATCTATGACACCTGTGGATCATTATGTTATAATTTGGACACGTTAAATCACAATATTCATCTAAAACGACTTAATAAAAGAGACAAGTTCGCTCACTTTTGCGTTAGAAAACTGCGGTGCCCAGTGGGAGCTGATGGCGGCGTAAACGTCATCACAACAAAGAGTCGGCGCCTCCTATGGACAGCTGCAGATCACACTAGTGAGCAGCGGGTTTTTTTTTTTCATTGGTACCGAAATGACTATACGACGCTGCCGAATCCTACGCATATCACCGCTTAAGAAAATAAAACCGAACAAACGAAGTAAGACAGAGCAGTGGGCGATGAAAACAGGGATTGACCGGCAAAATGGCGTCTTTAAAATAAGCGATTAATTAAAGATTGCTCAAACATGAACAAATCACTCCAAAAAACAACTCTGGGTGAGTAAATAGTGAGAGAAACAACTATAACACGGTTAAAAGCTCTGAAAAGTTGATTTTGCAGAATGGGCCTGCTTTAAAGGTGCACTGTGTAACTTTTCTTGAAGAAGAGTATACACCACTTGCTTGTCTGTCGTGTCCATAGGGATGTTATTACTCCGCTTGGAATTTTCCACAGCATGGCATTAAACTTAACAACAAAAATGCATGGAAAGTGTTCTAAATTGTCCATTAAACTGAATGCGCCGTAGCTGGAAAATCACTTCCAGGGCGGCTTAGGCTCCAGCGTCTTGTATGAACCATATCGGCATAAAAATTGAATTAATATAAGAATATGTTCTACGTGTTCTACCGCCGGTTTCTAGAGCTTATCACTGAAACCTAATTCATTTCTCTCACACCACAATCACGATGAGCAACTGTGAAATTCAAACAAACTGCTGGTGTATCTCTGGGAATTCTCTGAGCAATCATGTTTGCAAACACTCCCAGTCGCCATCGGGACCGCTGCTTCAGGGGGCATTGCTCACCCAAGCTTTTCTATTTCCCTTAATGCATTGCTTGTCTCGTTCGCCCCCTCCGTCCCCCCCCCCTCCTCCCTCTGCCTCCGTCAGCGTGAGCGCCGACATAGCAGCACTCTCGGTCTCACGCCGGTGTGTTACGGAGCCAAAATCCCTGCAAGGTGCGTAATGCTGACTCAAACCTGGGACGCCTCCTAAAATCCCGCATTAGCTTCCCCCCGTACTCTCCGACATGAATTTTTAACCGAGAGAGCGTTTTTTCGCACACTGAAACTCCCAACCAGCGTGCTTAATAGCATTACAGAATAACCTTTAGAAGTCATTTTGTGTAATTATGTTTGGGTAATTGTAGAAATGCTGATGGCGGGGAAGAGAGGAGAGCTACATAAAAATGCAGTGTAGTTTTATTCATTGCTTTAAACGGTTTCACTGCATAGAGCTAAGATTTGTTTACGAAGAGCAAATGAGTATTTTTAATGGGCAAATAAGAGTCAGCTTTGGCTCAAAGAGTTTAATTAACTCCAGTGAAATTAATCCAATCAAACTTGATGTGATGAATGTGTTTAGACAAAGTACAATTAGGCAAAGTTGTATGTGAGAAATACCATGTTTAACTGCCTTTAAAAAAACGTTTGTTGAAGACAGATGATTTGAGTGGCTGAAAACATTAAAGTTTGTCCAATTATTATTATTTTTTTCCATTCAGGGTTTAAAGAATGAGAAAATATAAATAGTTACCACCCAGTATCTACCCACTTCCAACGCCTTAAGTTGAAATGCAAAGTAAATGCAAATGTTGTTTCCTCGTCACAAACAGACCTGGAGTTGTGTTTTGTTTCATTCACACATGTTTAACACACAAACCCTGCAGATTTAGGCTGAGTTCTTCTCGCCAAACTGAAAACACTCTGTTCCACATTGCGATTCATGCGGTAACACAGGAAGTGCTCCGCTGTGTTTGCAAACTCCACACACCTTCACTAGAATCATTTGGATCATTTCAGCCCTGGAATTGAAAATCTGTATTAAACAAAAGGTAAAACGCAGCTGTAAACTACCACTTCATGACATCACAAGGTGGAATAGAGCATTTTGAGCTTTGCACTAGACAGACTAATAATAAAGAGTTACACAAACATGTGTGAATGAAACAAAACACAACTCCAGGTGTGTTTTTGTGGAGGTAACAACATTATAACACGGCTTAAAGCTCAGAAGAGTCAATTTTGCGTAATACAAAACCATTAAAACCAGAATTTCTCATCTGAAGTAACCATATAATAAGGTAAAACTTTGGACACAATCTCTTTTTATAATTTAATCTCCCTTCCAAAGTAATTAGAGGATGACACTTGTGAAACACGGCGACAGAGCCATAGTAACAGCTGCCAGAGGAGAATCGTGAGCTGCCAAAATCTGAGACAGTGTCAACACGCCCAACTGCAAGTGAACACACCGCGTTTAGAAAGTTTATCTGAGCAAGGCATCAGTGGAAGGGCACTAATTAGTACTTGCACAAAATTAGAAGAATAAAGGTAATCTGTAATATTTAATCATAGATATCAGGTTTAAAATGTTGAAATGCAGATGTAGGCGGACTAAAGTGTGGTTAGCAGTATTTAGAGGCAAAAGTGGGCGGGGCAGATTAAGGTCAGTATGGAGTTTTCTGATTATTATGCCAAATATAAGTCAGTTTTATATTAGCACTATGTTAACACTAAAATGCAACTGCACTTTCAGTTATAAAGACTAAATAAAAACTGCTCCAATTTAGGAATCCAGTTTGATCCCTAGTCCCATCTAGGCCTGTCACGATAACAAGTAACTAAGTAAATATTGGAGCTTAAACCCAGTTTTGTAATTTTCATCCAAATTTCATTATTGAGATAATTATTATTATTTTTGTTTGATGTAATATTGACTTAAAGTTCATGATTTGGGGTTATTTTGGTATTTTTTGATTGTTCAACATGATTATTTGGTGATTATTTGCTAACTAAATAATTTGATTTATTTACATTTTCCCTTTAATTAATTACTGCTTATGTTAATCTTAAATTTTTACCTCAGTGATGTTTATTGTTTGGATTATTTTGTGGTCTATGGTTCCTTATTTAAGACATGTGCAGGTGCATTATGGGAAAAAATAGAGTGGAACCAAAAGTTTTTTTGACCTGTTTTTCTGTTGCTCTGTAAATTCCTCTTTTTTGTTTGTATTTGCATGTGCTCAATGTGAACACTCAGTATACTAAGAGTTTTCAACTGTGTTTGGATTGTTCCGTGGATTTATTTCATTTTTGGGGCATTTAAAAGGTGAAACAGGTGCACAAAGAGTCAAGCTATGGCTTCACAAATGTTTGGACCAAACGGACTAATTTATGCCACTGACACAAAAACCCAAGAGCAGATTTAAACCACAAAAACTATTCCAAATCTACAATATTGTTAAAAAAATATATGATCTGCAATAAATAAACAGCAGAAAGAAACACTTTTGTAGTTAGTTTGCATCTGTAATGAGTCATAGAGGTCATTAAGTCAACCTTTTACAGCTTAAATCTTATCATTTAGCCAAAAAATAACCAAAAATTTCCCAGTAGTGCAAAGAAAAAGTACACATGATAAATATTGACCCAAAAAAATACTGTTCCAGGTTTCATATATAGAACGATAAGTCGATATAGTGATTATCGTGTCTATCGAGACCTACTCCCAACACAGATGTCTAAGTTTCAACGTTATTTCACAAACATTAGCATTCATGCGTGTGCACAGTGCTACGTTAGCTCCGCCGCACCAGAGCCTCTAAGTTTACCTGACATACCTCTACTGCAGTGTCGTAGTCCGACCCGTCCAGGAGAGTGACTTTGACAGGCACGGTCTTGGGTCTCTTGGAGCTTTTCTGAGGAGATTTGGATGCTTTGCTTGGAGTTTTCTCCGAGCTATCGTCCACCTCGTGATCCTCGGGGACCTGGCCACAGACAAAAATAAACTCCAGTGTACCATTTTCATTGTCCTTCATAAAGAACAGTATCCAGACAATACTGCAATAGTGACGCAAGTAACTTTAGTTTTGGTGCTTTTCTGACCCCAAAACTCTCTATTTCCACAGTTCTTCAGGATTTTGGCCCAGTGGAACCTTCCTCCTGTCTTTTTTTGGCAGAATCAAATCACAAACTATTAATTTAATAATAGTTTTCATCGTTCAGGACTGGAACATTTCCTTGACATTCGTACTAAAACAGATGTGGATAGAGAAGCCAAAAGATAATAGTGCTGCTACTTCAGAATATTTTTACTCAAGTAGAAAAGAGTAGTGGTCCAAGAGTAAAAGTATTTTGGGGAAACGAACTTCTCAAGTAAGAGGAGGTGTAACTGTTGGACAAATGCTTCAAGTAATGCACCGATTCTGGTATTTCCAAGGTATACACCACGGAAATTAGTAACTAAATCATATGCGGAGTAACAGTTTTAAGTTTTTTTCACTTGTAGACTTACAGTAGGAAGAGTTACCACATGTTTTATATAAAAGTATTAGCGTGGTATTAGCATGGTAGACACTTCTGACTAAAAATCACCTTATTGCCAATAGTAAGGTCCTCCCACAGACTGTATAAAGAAGTGGACTAAGTGAGTGTGACGTCACCCACAGCGTTCGGCTCAAGTCAAATGAAGCTCATCGAGGCCAGAGCAGATATAGCCACGAATTTGGAGCTAAGTTGCATATTGGGAATTCAGACCGTGAGCATCATAGCGAACAAAGAGCCAATCCGGAGCGTTTAGAGGGAAGCGGGTGATTAGTAATGCTGTCAATCAAGCCTGTTGCTAACGCCAGCAGAAGCGACCTTGGGGAAAGACGGCGCCTGACTTGTTTGTTATTAATGTTCATATCTTGATTTACGAACACAATAGCGAAATAAAAATACCAGGATCACGTAGAGCGGGTTAATACGAACATTTTAAGACGAAAATGACGAGTCTGACAGCAGCAGTTACGAGTCAGTGGAGCCGAAAGTGCATCCTCGCTCACGCAGCGGCTAGCAGGTTAGCTACGTCCACTCATATATACAGTCTATGGGTCCGCCGTACGCTTTGTGGAAATGTATTTGCCTGAAATATTCCACAGTATGGTACAAACTTATCTTTGCTAAAGCTAAATCTCGGTTTGGTTGAGTCACCTGCTTGTCTCCATGGAGACTGCAAAGTTCTGTGCCATTTTGTGATACAGCAACATGCAAAACGTGAACCTCTCCATGGAGAAAAGAAGATTTCAGACCCTCCACCTAGAGAGGGCAAAAACGTGCGCTCGGATTTGTGAAGGGCGCCGTCATTAGCGGAAAGCACTGGTGTCTGAATAAGCCCTCGCTAGAATTCAGAGTCTTTGGTGTAGTGAGTGAGACTTGACGCCGCAGCCCGTGCCTACAGCCGTCCTGCATATTAAACAGAGAGAAAGACAGAGTGGGGGAGAGAGAGAGAGAAGGGCGGAAGGCGCTGTGAATGATGGAAAGACTTGAGTGGAGTGATGTACAGCTGCTGAGGTCTCACCTGATTGGCTCTCCTGGTGTCTGCCTCCATCGCGCTCCTCATCTCCGCGCCAACAGCCCTCTCCGTCGTCATGGAAATGGAGCGCAGTCCTGTAACACACAAACACAGTCGCACTTCAGATCAAATGGGTTTCCTGTTTCCCCGAATTAGTGCTGAGTGCCTAAAGTCCGATCTGCCGAAGGAAACGCTGACTGTTTGACTCAGGGCATAAACCGAACGCTGAAGGTCTGACGCTGAGTAACAGAGCGAGGTTAGATCTGAAGTGTAGAGCACACACCCTCCGAATCGTGCATGTGTTTTTTTTAAAGATGTACCATGCAACTTTTCTGATATAGAGTTTGCCACATGCTTGTCTCCGTGGCGATGTTATTCTTTTGCCAGGAATGTTCCGTGTAACGAGCAAGTTACAGGTCTGTGGAAAGACGACCCCGCCCCTGGTAAAACTGCATGTTTTTCAGAGTATTTTGAGCAACAGTAGTTCAATAAATACAAAATAGTAACATAATATAATAATGTCATTCTGTGGAACATTTCAGGCAAAGGAATAAAATCCATGGCGATAAGGAGGAAGCAGACCCTCCACAAGAAAAGTTACACGGTGCACCTTTAACACAAAACAAGATCATTTGAGACAAGGGACACAACAGAGGAGAAACGAGGGGATTTACTTTACGGTTAACGGTTTGATTAGAAAGACATTGCACTAACTCAGATTAGTATCTTCGCTATCGCGGCTAATAGCTAGTAGAACTTCTAGTGTTCCTACTTTAACTCTCTCTTGTTGTACTTGCTATAAAACCTCAGGAATGCATTTTTACTGTATAATTTATGCCTCTGTAAAGTCTCACAATTAGCACACAACAACAAGGCCATACTGAAATCTCAGGTTAGACTCTGTGCACAATCTGCACCCAATCTCTGAATCTCACGTAAAGGGACTTGATTTTTTTTAATTTTTGTGTTAATTATCGATCATCTAACATCTCGAGCTAAGGTAAGCGGCTAACGCTAATGATTTATTTATAATCCCAGGTCAACAGTCCGATAAACCGGCGCTTCTATCTGCTTCATTCGGTCGTGTTGTGTCCAGTTAAAGGCCCGTCGCCGTCCGCTGGTGTTTCTCCGACTCTCGCAAAGCATTGTGGTCTATATTGTCGGGTTTAGTGACCACCGATGCCATGTGCACTATTTTTTCACCAACCGGTCATTCGGACAGCGCTAAAAATGGCGTCACCTCTAAATAGTGCCCCCCGTAGGGAATAGTGTGGACATTCGGACACAGCCTATGAGACGCAGTGAGCTGATGTGTTTGTCACTACATTTTGAAACCACGTGTGTATTCAGAGCTATTGCTTTATATCCCGTTATTTGAATCGTCTCCCGTTCGGGCTGTAGATGGGCGTCTCGAATGCGGTCGGAGTGTTGTGTAGATCGTCCTGGTGAGAGACAGAAGGAGGTGAGCTTGAATCGCCCCTGTCTCCCAGAGGAGCTCTCGGTGTGGAGAGGCTGGCTTCACCGCGCCTCCTCTCTCTCCTCTCACAAAGCACAGCGCATAAATTACATCAGCCCTGCAGCTCCAGAGAGAGACACCGCGAGTCAGGAAACTATGTGACAACAAACTCAAAATCAGGGCCTATAGAGAGAGACTTACAGAGAGTCATCACACTTATTTTTAGTCCAGTTTTGGAACTGGTTTAGACCTGGTTTATTCCTGG
>JACM01005438.1:0-40920 GCA_000787095.1 Periophthalmodon schlosseri
GGTGATTCTCACGATTATATAAAATGTTCTACGGACGATTACTGTCTGCTCTTTTTATCACGATAAACCATATTATTGTTTAGTGTCCCATCCCTATTGGTGATGTGGCCTGCTTGTCTCCATGGAGATAGTGAAATTAAATGTCATACTGTTGAACATTCTACGAAAAAAACATCTACATGGAGTCGAGCCGGTGGTGGACCCTCTACCAGAAAAGTTACAAAGTGCATCTTTAACTGATGTAAAACTATGATAACTAGTTAGCACAGGTACTATCCCACCAAACCAAATGAGAATAACAAACACATGAAAACCCATCATATGCACTTTAAATGTGAGCTTTTAGATGGATGCCTTTGTTGAGCGAGCCTTGCGCTGACATCCGCCCCAGACTAAAGCTGAACCTGGGGGAATTAGAAGTGAAGTCTGCACGGCTCCCAAGAGGTTCAAGTTCAGATCTTCTAAGAAAACTTTTAACTGCAAAGGAACTAAAGAGGAAGGGATTGGCCCGGCTTAGCAAGGATTTGAGGAGGTTAGGAGGAAATATCTTCAAACATGATATCCACCTCTCCACTTTTTGTCATATTTCACTGCAGTTTCTGTTTATATTAATATCTTTAGCAATGATGGGGCATTTTTATATAAGGTGTCTATTGCCACATCCTTAAAGTGAGTGGTACTAAGGCTATTTTGAATTGTTTTGTGAGTGAAAAGAGTGTTTTTTTCCCCCTAACCTTGTAATTTAACTCGCAATTACAAAACAGTTTTATAAGTCAGGATTCAGAGGGAATTTAAACTAACCAGGGGTACTAACATTTGAAATATTACACAGATGGAATAAGCTGTTTGCAACTAGTCTTTGTGACCTTCTAATAACAACCATAAAAATTGTGAATCATTGGAATTCATCTTAAGTAAATTGTTACTTTCCTGGGTTCAGTGGGTTCTATTCTGCCATTGATTCCAATAAAAGATTTTGCATTTTTGTCCATGGTCAGTTTCATCAAACAGAGGGCAGGGACCTGTGTAACTCTCTGGGTGATTTCATGTTTTTAAAGAGAGGTTATCACCGTGTTACCTTTTATTTTACTTGTCAGAGCGTTATCACAACACAATCAGCGTGCACATCACATCAGGTGGATGACGTAGGCTTGTGGGCTGAGCACTGGACAGAATATATAACTAAGGGTTCGACTAGTACCCAAGAGAGTACTAAAATACTCAAACATGCATGGATGACATCTGAAACCTCTTCAGGCATGTTTATGATGAAGGAACGTTATAACATGGTAAAAATCGATTCTGCATAATGCCACGTCTTTAAAGCAAAACAGAAAATCCACAAATGTTGAACCTTATCATCAGGCAAATCTGTTTTGCCCCATCTGCATCCAATTATAAAGCAATTTTTTTCTCCGCATAGCAGGAAATGTGCTTTAAGCATGGTAATATTTGTTAGCTTTAATGTGACTGTAAACTTCACTCTGAAAGCTGTGAAAAATGCTCGAACTAAAACTCATCCCAGTGAATGCATAAGGTAAGTGAGGAATAACTTTGAACCACTGCAAACTGTTTAAAATGAACTAGTTGTATTTTTCATGTTTTTAAGACATTAAAAAAAAAAAATAAAATCTGGTAAAGCACCTTTAATCTTTTCTCTTAAACAATTTGTGCCTGCTTATGTTTGTACTCTTTACAATTTTTAATAGTGTACAAATATTTCACCTTAGTGCATTTGTGCTCCTGATGTTGTATCTGGGGTGATTCATGCATGTCTGAGGAATCTTTAGTTGCTTATTTTCAAGATCAACTCCTGTTTTCACCACCACCACTGTTCTGTACTTACTTCATTCTTCAGTTTTATTTTCTTAATCGGTGAAACGTGTAGAATTCAGCAGCATTATGTAGTCATTTTGGTACAAACGCACAAAAAAGCACTACTCACTAGCATAATGTGCAAATATCCATTGGAGAGGCCGACAGCTACTCTTTGTTGTGATGACGTTTACGGCAACGTCGGCTCCATTTGGGCACCGCTGTTTTATGGTGCGGAAATCAGCTAACTTGTTTTTTTATTAAGTTGTTTTAGATCAGTATTGCAATTTAAAATATGCAAATTCTAACAAAATGATCCATGGGTGTCATAGATTAAACCTATATAGGAGACACAAGCACAACAGGTTTGCTTTAAACTATAAATACTTTAGAATTTTATGTGAACCCAACCCATGTAATCTCTCACAAATTGCTGCTTTAAAGGAACTATTAGTAATATATAAGTATATGTAAGTATAAATCATAAAACAGTATCATCATGTTCCTCTGTAAGTGAAGTGAAAGTGTAGCGTGACTTTAGTCCAAACTTCCACAACCCTTCAAGGCACAACTTTATCTGGTTTTAATTAGCACACCAACGCTGTGAACAAAGATATTCAAACGTACTTTCTGCCACACTCTGTAATAAGGTAAGCCTGGCTAAGGGGTAATTTTCATCAAGCCTTCTATTAATCCTCATAAGTGTAATCAGAGCTGGGCCTGTCCCGGGGGTCCACGCTCTGCTAAAGTATGTTCTACAAATGTGTACTGACAAATCTCACATTATGGTTATGAAAATGGATTAAGTCTTTATTAGTTAAGATTGCCCATTAACAATTACACTAATCAAGGCTGCATGTCCTACTGTTCAGAAGCACACATTCCCCTGTGTGGGAGTTGTTTGACGCATTTACAAAATATCTTACAATTGACTTAACTAAATGGGAAAGTGAAGTGAATAGAGGTAGACCGGTGTGTTTGTTGGCCGATATATTGGGCTGATATTTGCACTTTTTAGTGTATGGCATATCAGCCTTGAATCTCAACATAGGCTGACATGTAGCTTCGATTGACCACCTGACTGAAGGAAAAACATGTAGCTTCAACTGAACACTTCAGTGCGAAGACGGCACTACTCAGAATTTGACTGTTGTGACTACACCACAACACCAAAATAAGTGTGGTAAACTGATCCTTCTAGTTTTTACAGTCCATATATACCGTCACAACTTCAACTATCCTCAGTGTACAGCCCATAGTCCCTATATGCCATATACAGTAGCTTTGCAAATCATACTTTGGCATCAACAAGTAAAACAATTGAATATAATCATTTCAATTAAAGGATATTGTTCTGGTTGCATCCTGCTCATCAATAGGTTACAAAATGACTCTTCCAAAACTTGGCAAAGCATGAAGGCGAAACAGAAGAAAAAATGAAAAAAGTTACATTAAAAGGGGATATCATGTAAAATCAGATTTTTGGAGCTTTTACCTTGCGGTGTTCCCTCATCATTAACTTATTCAAATTTGAGTCAATCGAGGCTTGAGTGTTCCAAACATTAGGTCTGTCACGATAACACATTTTGAAGTACGATATATTGCTGAAGTAAATAAAAAACGATAAATGATAATACTGAAGCAGAATTATCTCCAAAAACCTATTCTAAATGTACAATTAAAACACGAACTGCAAGAAATAAATAACAGAATGCAGCACTGAAGTAGTTAGTTTGTATCTATAATGAGTCATGAGTCACTAGTTCATAATTCAATCCCCTACAGCTCAAATCTCATCGTAGTACAGAAAAATAACCAAAATTTCCCCACTAGTACATGAAAAATGAACCACAATAAACACTGACCCCCAAAAAGTTGTTCCATCTGTCACATATTGAACAAGTCGAGTATTCATCGTTTCAGGCCTACCAAACATTTCTAATTTTCACCTACCCCCCATCTCCGCCCACAGCCCTATCCCGTCTTGTGATTATTCAAAACAATCAGACTCCTGGTCATACTTGTAGAGATCAAATTGTGTTGCTACTGTAAAATACCACAGTTTTGAACAGGAAGTCAACAGATCCATTTCTATTAATAAGCTGTTTTTGGTCAATAGTGCTGTTTACAGTGAAGAAAATACATAATGATCTATGTACGTTATAGTTTAATACTAGGAAAATCAAGTTTAACTCAAGTAAAACAATGGAATCCTTCATGGTCTATTAAAGGGTAAAAGGGAGTGTGCCCCTAATCGTTTAACAAATTCACTTGAGTATCTAATGTGTAGGCTTAACATTTTCCAGGCTAATAGGTACTTAAAGCTTAGACTGTAGCGATGTTAACTACAGAAGACATCCAAATATGAACAGATATTGCCGGGGGAAGTAGTAACTTTTCCCGAGGTAGCCATGGAAACGCTCCCTTGACCTTGTTTAAGACCATTCTGTGATGAGCTAATGAATGATTAATATGTGCTATTTTCACCTCCAAAAATGTGCTAGCAGACACAGCCTTGGTTTAGCAAATGAACTCAGGGAAAATGTTAGCTAAACGTGTGGTGATGGAGGAGAGCTCTAGTGTCCATTATGAGCCCATAGAGTTTTTAATGAGGGATTCTAGTACAAGTAAACACACGGGCTCGAGCAGCAGAAGGCACAGCGGACAGTGTAGAACAGCCTCTGCACATTTACGCTCTCTGAGGAGATAATGATTGTGTTAGCACCTAAATCGTCAGCTTGTAAAATGTGCTGGGAAAAAGCCGAAGTTTTGTTAATCCAAATAGACGCTGAATTTTTGTATTAGTTTTTGGAAAAATAGAACATTTTTCTGATTTGTCTGAAAAGTATTGTGATTAGATTTGAGATGAGATTTGAAAAACAGAACTAGTTCATTTTAAACGGTTTGCAGGGTCCAAAGTCAGTCCTCACCAGTGTTGGGAATAATGCAGTTTAAGTATAATGGCATTAATAACTTTTTTTTTTTTTTTTTATCAGTAATGAGTAATCTAAGGACACCAGTACAGTTGCTGCCAATGTAACAAGGCTCATTATTTTAGTGTGAGTCTCAGCAGTGGTGGCAGATCAGACTCAGCTCTCTTGTCTCATTCCTTTGTTTTGGGAAGTAAACAAGACTGAGACGAGGGATTAGAGATCAACTGTAAAGGTAACCATTGGTTTAAGTCGACACGCGGTATAGTCGGTCTCTCTGTTTAAGGGTTCACCTCTGGTTTTACAAGTGTATCAGCGCTGACATATGGAGTGCCCATTGTTCTGATATCTGTGCATTTAGTAAATGCTGTCTGGCAGTCTGCTGTGTAAAGGGGACAGTAGTTTGCCTTGTGTTGTTGTGACTGTACAGTTGTCTGTCTGTGTTGGTGCTTTGAGCTCTGTGGAGTAAAGAGCTGATAACTCTGGCTCTGGAGCATATGGTGATTTTGATAAGTTTGTATGTAATAGTTAATTGGTTACTTTGATCACTCAGTAACCCAGTTACTACCGCAATTACTTTGGGGAGAAGTAACGGGTAACTATAACCAATTACTTTTTTTGACGGAACTTGCCCAACACTGTTCCTCACTTACCTTATGCATTCTGAGCATTCTTATTATTCACCACGATGAGTATTTATAAGTGTTTTCACAGCACATTTTAAACACATCTGAGGATTGAAATATGAACTACTAAACTAATCCAAGTATCACATGTATCTCAGAACAGGTTTGTAGAGGGCAGGGTTAGCAGCTTTTACACAGAATACAACATGGTATTTTGTTGTTAGCAGAGGTCGGAAGTTGTGTAACTGAAATAATTGCAGCCTTTGAGATTTGCTAATTGCGACCTTTCAAACGGCGAAACACTGGGCCAGTTTGATTTTACTGTTGGACATTCTGAAATCAATTCTAGTGTTCCAAGTTCATTTGCTCCATTGCTATTTTGGTTCTTTGTTTAATGTGAACTCATATCAATGAAAAATTATTATATTATGAGTTCAACAAAGGAGAAGCAGTGTGGTTTTCGTCCTGGTCGTGGAACACTGGACCAGCTCTATACTCTCCATTGGGTCCTCGAGGGTTCATGGGAGTTTGCCCAACCAGTCCACATGTGTTTTGTGGATCTGGAGAAGGCATTCGACCGTGTCCCTCGTGGTGTCCTTTGGGGGATGCTCTGGGAGTATGGGGTCTGGTCCCTGTATGACCAGAGCAGGAGCTGTGTTTGCATTGCTGGCAGTAAGTCAGACCTGTTCCCAGTGCATGTTGGTCTCTGCCAGGGCCGCCCTTTGTCACCGGTTCTGTTCAATGTATTTATGGACAGAATTTCTAGGCGCAGCCAGGGGCCGGAGGGGGTCCAGTTTGGGAGCCACAGGATCTCATCTCTGCTGTTTGCAGATGATGTTGTCCTGATGGCTTCATCGAGCCAGGACCTGCAGCAGGAACTGGGGCGGTTTGCAGCCGAGTGTGAAGCGGCTGGGGTGAGAAACAGCTCCCCCATAACCGAGGCCCTGGGGCCCGAAGCGGCTGGGATGAGAATCAGCTCCTCCATATCCGAGGCCATGGTCCTCGACAGGTAAAAGGTGGCTTGCCCTTTCTGGATGGGTGGTGAGATTGACAGGCGGATCGGTGCAGCGTCTGCAGTGATGTGGTCGCTGTATCGGTCTGTTGTGGTAAAGAAGGAGCTGAGTCGAAAGGCAAAGCTCTCGAGTTACCGGTCAATCTACGTTCCGACCCTCACCTATGGTCATGAGCTTTGGGTAATGACTGCAAGGACAAGATCGCGGATACAAGTGGCCAAAATGGGTTTCCGCCGCAGGGTGGCTGGGAACTCCCTTAGAAACAGGGTGAAGAGCTATCTCCTAGCACACCTATCTCCTCACTGATCATCCTCCAGGCAAGGTCCTTCTTGTCCCAGTCTCTATACTCCGCCAACGTCACATCATAAAGTAGTGGGTGCTGACAAACGGCGACAACAAGACTGTCCTCCATTTTCTACCAGCGTTTGTTGCTCCCCGGTCTTCCGTATAATGACATCTCTACGTCACTGTAGTGTAGTCTCTGACTGGTTGACGCTGCACGCCGAACGCCAAAAAGTTCAGCTTTTTCAACCCTGGCATCTGATGCTTGAGCATCCGACGCCTGAACGCTCAAGACGCACCGTGTCAACGCCAGATTCGCGCTGCTCTGACACTGAAAATGCGCCGCAAAAACACAGGGCCGCCAAGACGCGCGGCCACCATAGACTTTGCATGTAAACTTGACGCCCCGGTGTGAACGCACCATAAAGTGAAATGTAAACTGTTTATGCAAGGTAAAAGACAGCTAGCTAGATAGATGGCTTTTCTAGCCTAATTGTTGTCCGTGGAGCTATTGTTTATCACCACATAACAATTAATATCCTCAACACACGCACTCAAATAGCTTATTTAAGGAGAGAAAGGTTTAGTTCAACTGTGTCTGATCCAAAGTCTGTATGAGTGATAAATGTGAGTGTGTCTGCAGCGACCTGTGGTTAAAGTGTTCACTGGTTTTATACTGTTGACTTGATTTTCTTGTTTTAGATGTCAGGTATAGACTAAATATTTAGCAGAGTTGTAGACTTTTATATTCGTTATTAAGCTGTAGCAGCTAATTCACATTTTTGATGTGCTTTGAGCTTTTACAGAAGAAAATGCCATTCATATACACTCATGTACCTTTGCCACTCACTAATAAAGTTCCAAGAATGGCGCATAAATTAAAAATTCAAAAGTTTGCTTTATAGATTGTTAAATTTACGCAAATGTGATGAAACAGGCAACCAGGACGGAAACAGATCAAAGTCTGTGAGATACTTTTTTAAGCGAGCAGTTTACTTGTAAGAATGGACCCAACCCACAGAAGTGCTGAGGTCATTTAGTCCACACCTCCTCTCTGCATATAGGCTTACTGTAGATTGAAGAGTGAATGCTGCAACCGTCTGCAAGCATCACAAAGGCTTTCCATCAGGCTCTCTGCTGTTCACAGACACTGGCTTCTGCTCTGCTCCACTGGGGAATCTACTACAGCAATTTCAACTTTAGGAAGACAAAGGTTCAAAAGGTGATGTAACCTTTGAGTCCTGAGTGGAAGATCCTGTGTCTCGGAACTTCATTTTGGATTAAGAGAGGCTTGATCCAAAAAGCACCGTCATGAGGCTCTGGGAGTAACCCTGAGTCCATACTGTATAGATGTAGCAGTGGTTTGAGTGTTTGATAACAAAGACAGATTAAATAATAATAGTTACTGTCTTACAAATGTGAAAACACATCAAGTTCATTTGCAGTGGTCAAAACTTATTCCTCACTTACCATGTGCATTCTGTACATCCTAATTATTCTCCGAAATGAGTTAATAAGCTCAATAACCACAACTGCTAACGTGCACTTCCTGGTTTTTGGACAATAACATGCTTTACAGTTAGATTTAGACAGTACGCAATAGACTTATTTTGACATCAACAGTACATATACAATATATCTGTACTGGGGCAAGACACATTTTGCTCAAACTGATACTTTGCACACTGAGGGTGTTCTGCACGCATGTCTACAACAGAATGTTCAGCAGTTTCCATGGTGACACAATGCAGACTTTAGCAAAAACAGCCAAAAAAGTTAACAGTCTGAAAACAACAAAAAACAAAATAGATCTAAACAACACATTTTTAGGAGCCGGATCAGTGGACGAACACTCCTGTATTAATGTATTTGTTTATATTTATATAAACAACCAGTGGATCTAAATGTATTTAGAACATGCACTGTGAACTTCATTTTCAGAATAACCTGTAATAGTTTTGTAACTTTATGTGTACGTCATTACAGGTTCTGACTCTGCGGGATTTTCTATCAACCAGACATAAGACCCACTATCCCACTGTGCAACAGAGTCTTCAGTCTTTAGAAAAGTTTCTTGCGAGAAAATTCATAATGTAATATTTACCTAAAATGACTTACACGTACATTTTTTTTTTCCATTTGCACCAAAATGACGCAATATTGCCAAATCCCATGCATATCATCGATTAAGAAAATAAAATTGAAGAACAAAGTACAGAGCAGCGGGCAGTGACAATGAGGATTGATCGGCAATATAGAGTCTTGGAAATAAGCGATTAAAGATGATTCAAACATGCACGAATCACTCAATACAACTTCGAGAGGGTAAATGAGAAGAGGAAACAACTATAACATGGTTGAAAGCTCTGAAAAGTCAATTTTGCATCCAATTTTGCAATAGGTCTGCTTTAATAATTCATTTTATTTCATGATAAATAGTATTGCTTTTATTGCCAGAGGTTTGTGTTTCCATAGCAACCTTAATAATTGAATAATAATTTCGTGAGAGGATAAAAAACGGAGGAGACAGAAATGCTTTTGATAGATGCTCATATGCTCACAATGCTCATATTAATGAAGACGGGAAGCCGATTAGACCAGTGTTTTCGATTAAACCTGTGCATTTTCTTGAGATCATCAGACTGAGGACCAATGACTCCATACTTAACATTCAACTATTTTCCACTTTTTCAACACAAAGACAAATCCAGTCCTTTGTCTTGAAGTGAGCAGCGGAGGCACTTTATTGATGACGATGTGGTCTGAACTAATAGCCTTTTAAAATGAGCTATCGATCTGCCCAGGCAATTCTTTGAAAAGTGTTGAGGCGAAGACCGAACAGAAGGTGGACTTTTGCAGTGGAATAAAGAATAGATGAACGATATCTGAGCGCATCTGCAAACAAAGACTTTAAGAGAGCCGTGATTGGCCGGTGTGATTCATTATGGGGCTGTTAGGTTAATAGTGAGACTAATGGCATTTAAGAAGCAGTGCCAGAGATGGAGGAGGTCCTTCGGAGGAGTCATCCATCCTGCAGATAAAGTCCTGCGTAGGTCATTATGTCTCACATCAAGAGGCTGTTTGCGCGGCCGTGACAGACGAGACGTGACCAAGTCTGAGGAAGTTTGTGCAAGTTTTGTTTGTTCACACTTCCATATAAACTTTTATAGATGAGGCCCCTTGACCTGTACCTAAACTCTAAGTAAACCCTTTTCCTAAAATTCATTTCTTCAGAAAAAAGCATTTATCATCAGTTTCAACTCTAAGCACAAGCAACTAAAAACAGGATGTCAGACACAGGATTTCATTGAAAATCCTGACAATATTAGTGGAGAGTTGTTCACAAGTATTTAAAAGAGTTAGGTAAAGAAGGAATACGCCATATCAGAAGAAACTACTGTTTATGTGAAGTTGAAAATAGACAGGAGTAAGGACATTTAGGGATGCACCAATACTAGTATCACATATCAGCACCAATCCACAATTGGATCTATTTTGTAATAAGTTAACTGTGTTTTGGGGAAAAAAGGCCATTCTCTGTCCCTATACTGATACTGGCTAATATCAGGAATCGACATATACTTAAAGCCAAAGTATCGATATTGGAGCTGACAAAGCTGGATCAGTGCATCCCTAAGGACACCTGGACCAGTGCTGTATTGGCCGTGGGCCAGATGTACTGCTGGGGGGCAGTATGGCAGGTACAAGTTTACAGAAACAAACAGTGAGAGTGAGAGGAAGTGAAATGAACATCCAGAACAGAACTAAAGTGTCCACTGCAGTCCCAGCTGACACACAGAGCAGCCTGAGGTCACACACTGAAGGCAATATACTCTCAGCACTATTTAAAAAGCTGGACCTGTTCACACAGTGGACTAAAGAATGAGTGAACAGAACGTTGGGTCAGGGCACCTAACTCACCAAAAGCAGACAGTGGGTCACCATTCATTTGCTGTGGCCAGTTCTAGACTTCGGAACTCTTTGTCCCTGGAGTTATGGACATTCACTGCTTTGTTCAAAGCTAAGATAAAGACTTACGTGTTTACAATTGGCTTTAACACATATACTACCTGCCAAAGTTTGGACACATATTCTTTTTCAATGTTGTTTTTCTTTACGTTTACTACGTTCTACATTTTATTTACATGCGGAAGACATCAAATATATGATGAAAGATATATGGAATTATGTAGCAAAGAAAAAGGTGAAAAAGTCAACAATTGTCTCATCTTGTAGAGAAGAAAATGAATGAAGAAAATTAACAGGTCAGGTCAGGCTACTTTATAAACAGAATACAATAAGAAAGTTGCTCCACATGGAAAAAATGTGCAGCAAAGGCCCATTTAATACGACATATTAGAAAAAAATGGGGGATTTTGGATATCTTAATTAGTTAACCAGACTTTAGTTGACTTAAAAAATTGCCTCACATTTGTAGTTTATCAAAAATCCTTCTGTACAATCCATCAAAAGTTTGGATGCTAATTTAGACCAGACAGACCAAACAGACCAAAAAAAGAAAAAAACTGTTTAGTAGTAGTGTCTCGCTTAATAAAGGACTTTTAAAGTAGTTGGACTGCCTCAGATTTTTTCTTGGTCTTAAAGTTGTATGGTAAGCCAGGCTACTCTGAAACTGCCTTGATGATAGTTTATGGGGAGTGATCTTTTTCTTGCCACGCCTTACCTTCCACTCCGCTGATACACTTGACTCGATCGCGGACCTCCACGTTGTATCCTTCGAAGGACATGAAAACCCCGTTGGGATGGTAGGGCTCTCTCTGCGCGTATACTTTGGAGTAGCTGTGCTGGAACTCGAAGCGCTCATATCCGTCGTACTGCACCACTTTGCCATACACCTCGAAGTACTTCTCCATCCAGCTGAAGGGGAAGTAGACTTCCGCGCCCTCCCGCCTGCCTTTCACCGTAGCCTCATCGTTGATCAGACAGTCGATCTCCTCAAACCTGCTCCCCGCCGCCCCAACCACAGGAGGGGGCTCGGGGGGCTGGGGCGGTTGCTGTTGGCTGCTGATGCTGGCTCCGCCCCCTCCCTCTCTGGGGCTGGGGGGCACGGCGGCTGCGGCGTTGCGGGGGAGGAAGCGCAGGGAGGTGTGGGTGGTGCAGCGGTTCCACAGGAGTACAGTGATGAGGGTGAAGAGGGCGCAGATGATGATGAGGGTCTTGTAATTGACCCGAGCGGCCAGGCAGCGCATCCTCACAGCTCACCTGAGGAACACACACAGCAGAGCTCAGTCAGGGAGGGCTTTGGAGGGGAAATCAGGAACTTTAAAACAGGCAGATCAATCAATATCACTATTTGTCCCCGAGGGGCAATTCAAGCACATTAAGCAGGAAAATACAATAACAGTAGAAAGCTCAAACAAAACTCTCAGTGCAGCTTAATGGGCAGGGTCATCAGATCCTGTGTCAGAGTGTCTAGTGAGGAAAGTAGCAGCCCTCAGGACAAAAGTGTCCCTCCGCCTCTCTCTCTTTCCTCAGTATTTTACAGTCTGGGCATCATAGCAGTGCATAGAGTACATTGATATATTGTTTTCCTTCTTAGCATATTACCCAGGCCCATCAGTGACACGGCCTGGGGATAATTCTGTGTAGAACTGAATATTTCAGAGAAATGAGAACAAGACTGAAGAAAAGCTAAGGTAAACTTTATTGTCCTACAAGGAGAAATTTGTCTTGGGCACAAAATGAGGTGCATAAAAGACAAGTAGAAAAAGTTAGAGCAGACATTACACTCAGTGCAGTTTATAAAATACAATCAATACAATGCATCCATTTGATGGATTACTTGTCTACACATAATGATTACTATAAACTGGTACTGCCACATTATTAATATGAAAAGGCAATGCAAAAGACTTAAAGCATGTTCCTGTGTTCTCAGTCAACCCTCTGAAGGGCTTCCAAATGCACATTACATTTACATTTGAATCCTGACTAGTGAATAACAGATCCTACATTTTATATAACCAAAAGAGGCAGTTTTCGCCAACGTAAAACAAGCCCATAACAGTCAAGCCACCAGCACACATGCACCCTGAGCAGGACCGGGGGTGTTACTACATTTAATTGTTTGTTTTAATTTTGATCTGAAAAGCGCTTCAAATACATATTCACTTGCCAAATAACACATCTCACAAGAACCAGAATCTGTTGTTCTGGGGATGATTTTGACAAAGCTGATCTGCTATTCAACCATTCACACTATTAATTTTGTAATGTTATTTCTCAACAAAAACTACTCAAGGAATTTCAAATGATGTCTTGCTGCTTAACATTTAGTACAACGTATCAATACAAATGCATCTCATCAACTCAAAACACTCCAAACAGGTCCCTTACGATTAAATCTCCCTTATTATGTAGGTATTATCTAGGTTTACCCAAACATGTCCATGCTTTCCCCATAGCAGTGTCTGATTGTGTATGGATGTATTCAGAGTGCTGCAGGCTGAGTGTGGAGGGGCTGCAGCACAAGTCACCGCTGCTCACACTAATTAAAGCTGGAGCCATAGAGCACAGTGTACAGACAGCACATCCAAGCCTCTGTCCACTGTCCACACACACACACGCACACACACGCACACACGCACACACGCACATTACACACACGCAGGCACACACATGCACACACACATTACACTAGAGCTCATTAACTGCACACAGCCACCCGCACTGAAGAGGCTGCAGACACACACACACACACATGAGGCCAATATGGGGAGAAAGCTGCAATCTCATCAGGGCAGTTTCATGGTGGCTGTTAAATGCTAAGTACTAATAAGCAATGGTATTTACAGAGGAAAATGGTTTAATAGTTTAATTAGCTACCTATGAAGGAAGGAATATAGGAGTTGCATTTTTTCTGGCAAGCACTGGAAAAGCAAAAACATTCACGATTTTTGTTTTAATGATAGGACTGTGTCAGTTTTACAACAGGAGTATAAACATTTGAGAAAAGACTGCAATGTGAACTGTTGAAATAAAAGTTCCATGCGCGTTTTAGAACAGAGGTCGAAACTACAGGGTTAGCATGTGTAATACGGACTAGACTACATCTTGCAGTGCATAATGGGTACAACCGGTGGTATGCAAGTTTTTACAGGTCGCACGTAAGGTCCATGTAGACAGGGCAGGCTGGGTCGCAGTGAGTTACACATTAAAAATTGAAGACTGAGGCAGGACTGGCGTGGTCCACTTCTTTTTTTAAATTTTAATTTTCCAAAATAAAGAACGTGACCAAGTGCAAAAAGTGCAGGTGCCATAAAGTGCACAGGAGGATCAGGAGCAGGTCTTCTCCAGCAGCAGAACAACACAGTGATGGTACAAGGCGCCTTGTATAGCACTGGGTAAAACCGTTAAAACTCCGAGGGATGTAAAATTAACATTAGTGTTTTAAAATAAAGTTAAAGTCTGCCAATAAAAATAACCATACGCAAATAAACCATATAAAACACAATTACAAAAGATAAACCCTAGCTCTTAAACAGAGTCTGGTCTCGCGGGGAAAAAAGTGAGTAAAAGCACTAAAATATTCACCACATACACATCCATACTACTTAAAAAACATATATGCTACACATACGCTCCGTGCTATTAACATGCAATGCTAACGTTATAAAGTGCAAAGCGAATGAAAGTGCATGTGTAATGAGCGGGCTGTTCGTTACAGTCCTCTAAAGTTACTTAACACTTGCTGAATTTACTCCATCTCCATTAAGTGATTTATTAAGTTCGTCTTTGACTCTATAAGGTTTTAACTTTTAACAGGCTCATTCCAATTATTTCACTACTCAAACTGCCTTCACTATGTAGTTAAACAACTTAAAAGGAACAGCATGTAAGATCTTGATTTTAAATTCCATAAACATGAGCTAACTGTGTCCCCAAATATAACTTTTACTGATAACAACTGTAACATTGATTTATTCTTAATTACAAATTTGGTGTTTTGGTTCTCAAGATGATTATCTAATCAGAAAGCAGAATGAGCCTCACATCAGTCTCTCATTTATGTTGCCAGTTCCAAAGCTGAAATCCAGCTGGTTTAAACCTAAAATGCCTCTCTCTGATCTGAATGGTCAGTACCTAAACCCCAGCAACTACAGCCAATCATGACTCAAGTTTTTCTCAATCTGCAGGTTAAGACACTGGCAACCCAGGTTCAGTTGTGATTGTAGTAACTTTTTAAAACTGTAAGGGCTGCATATGTTCCTTTAACTAGAACTATTCAGCAAAATCGACTTTTCAGAGCTTTTACCCATGTTATAGTTGTTTCCCTTCTCATTTCACCTCTCGAAGTTGTATTTGGAGTAATTTGTGCATGCTTGATTAATCTTTAATCGCTTATTTTCAAGACAGCATATTTCCGATCAACTCTTGTTTTCACTGCCACTGGCATACACCCACTGCTCTGTACTTACTTCGTTCTCCATTTTTATTTCCTTAATCAGTGATACACGTAGGATTCAGCAGCGTTGCATAGTCCTTTTGGTAAAAATGAAAAAAAAAAAAAAAAATCACTGCTCGTTAGTGTGATCTGCAGCTAACCATCAGAGGTGCCGACAGAGGTTGTGATGACGTTTACAGCCGACGCCAGCCCAATTGGCCACGGCAGTTTTCTAATGCAGAAGTTAGTGGAATTGTTTCTTTTATTAAGTTGTCTAAAAAGTGCAAATTATGACATAATGACCACAGGTGTCATAGATTATAACTATAGAGCAGACACAAGCACAATATGTCTGCTTTAAGCAATAGCAGCATTGTTTTTATTTTGGTTCTAAAACCTTCATTCCAGTCAGGATGTACAAAGCTACTTTTAAAAGCCTGATTTTTTTTTTTTATTCCAGATCATTTCAGGTGATGCTACAACAACACAACACACACGCGCACACACACTCTTTGGAAGCATTTTATAGGCTCCAATTCAAAATGGCTGTCAGCCCTATGGAAGTCCCTGTTGACAAATGTGTGGCTGTCTCTTTTGCCTGATGAATTGTTGTGTCATCGTAAAAAGTATGATGGATATTTAAAGAAGTGTCAGGTCGGTGCAGAGATGAGAGATTAGGCCCAGGGGAGCAGTGACAATGCTAATGTTCTGCAGAAGAAGCTCTGGAATACAAGGCACTGTCAGCGAAGCCTCTGGAAAGAATGGTGTTTGTGGTGATGACACAGACAGGCCTACTGATACCTTGTAACTTATGTCACCAACATTCCCTCGGGGGATAAAGCTAACTAGAGGCACTGCTCTGTCTGAAGCTTTGTTAAATCTGATCTTTGTTTTAACACGATCTGACCATAAACAACTGACTTAGCTGGAACTAGGTGAGCTGACCTGTGCTTTTAAACAAGTCCCGCTCAAGAAATTTTGCAAAGTATATCAATAAGCCCTGTAGTACACCGCAGAGTTTAAAGCAACATGCACTACAAAATACTGCTGTGAAGTCATGCACCATATACAGAGAACAGACAAGTGAAGAAGATGGAGAGTTAGAAGAACAAATAAAACCTCATCATTCCCTCAAATTTCCGAGTCAATCAAATGTGTGGGAGACACGCGATCTGGACTGGTGGGTGACGTGCATAGCTGCTGCTGGTCGCTGCGGTTCATTGCTCCCCATGTGTGGGATTTTTAACACGATGCAATGAATGTCGCTGGTCACCCATTATAACTATATAGCAGACACAAGCACAATAGGTCTGATTCAATATAATGGTCAGTCCAGGCATTTTGTAAAGCTCAATTAAACAACTGTCAGATTGGAATCAGAGAGTCCCATTTTTCCCATTCTGTGCAAGTCTAAACATCTGAGCACCTACAGCCCCTCCTCTGCACACGTCACAGTAACACAGCAGCTGGACTGTGGTCAGGAGTCAGCACACGCTCTAGATTTTCACATATTTACGATTCCAAAATGTCTAATGTGAAACAGGCAGCAGCAGGCCCCTGGTATGAGCCCACAGGCCGCAAGCCGGGATCAAGGCACACGAATTTAACAAACACTTTGAATTTGGTGTCGGGCTGCTGCACAGTTTAGAGGAGGATTATGTAACGCTCTTTATTCATCTGTGTTTGAGATGCAGATCTACTGAACTCCACCAGTTAATTACAAGGAAAACAAATCTGATTAGCATCACTGAACACACAGTCTCTTGAGCATTCTGACCTAATATGTATATTATTAACTGTGTGTACACAACACTCAAGAAACTGCAACTAATGAATATTCCACTAATGAAACATTTATTCCAATATCTTATGTTTACAAAAAAGAATATCAAAGTAAAACATACACCAAATGGAGGCTTCTTGACAGATAATATTTACAAATTAAACATATTATTAAAATTTACAAAATGTTGATTTAAATACCTTGAAAAACATCCACCATGTCCAGAACCTCCAACAGAAAAGTGACATATTGCACCTTTAATACCAGTATTTGTACTTCCGTTTTTGGCAAAACCATGTTAAGTCACTCCCCCTTCAAAGCGCTAATGAAACTACTGCAGGTTTGTCAAGTTGTTGTGTACAGTTTTGCATCATGTTTTTGTATATTTATGGAGAATTGTCATGTGGGAGCATGGTTGACATAGGCTTGTGGGCTGAACATTGCACAGAATCTTACAACTAACCGTTCCGAGGGCTCTTATAGGGCCCCGGGAGAGATCACTAAATTACTCAAAACGCATGGATTTAAAACCTCTTCTGGCATGTTTTGAATGAGGGAACAACGTTATAACATGATAGATAGATAGATAAAAAAATAATACAATTGTTTTTGCATAATAACATAGTGTCACAGAAGGCAACCAACACCCTGAATTTCATTGGTAGAAATCTGACACTGGATTTACACTGACTGTGCACTGACTTTGAGCAGGTTACTTACAGATTACCTGTTACACCAACTAAGACAACTGTGATGCATATTTGCCTAAAGCAACATGGTTTCACGTGGGTTCACACGATAACACACGTCTAATGACCTGAAAACCGCTCCAGACCGCTGCGATGTCGGGGAAAAATAGACTTCTTGCGGATTCTTCTTGCCTCACCCGCACTCGGCCGCGGTCAGTGTGGCAGGATGCATTGATTTTAATGACTTGCGGGACCCGCGTGAGTCACAAACCGCACCGCACTTGCAGTCAGTGTTCACCAAGCGTGAAACACTCGGCTATCAACTGGGACCCTCATCTATCAAAAGATAAGAGTAAAGCGGAAAGAGTCCAGAAAAGGGCAGCACATTTTGTAACTTCTGACTATGATCCAAAAAGGGAGAGTAACATCTATGCTCCAACATCTTATGGAAAACTCTTGAGGAACATCTAAAACATCAACAACTTGTCCTAGTTTATAAAATTACCCATCTCATTGCAGCTGGCCACCAAACCAGATCTAGATACAACACGACCCAATATAAAAATCTCTCTCCTTCAGTGGCGTGATATCCATTTGGAGTTTGCAGATTAACCAATCAGAACCAGGACTAGAGTTGTGGTTGCTGGGGTAATATGCAAAATCTTTTTTTTTTTTTTTCTACCATGTTATAATGTCATTCCCTCATCAAAAACATGCCTGAAGTGGTTATAAATGTCATCCATGCATGTTTGAGTAATTTTGAGATCTCTCCTGGACCCTATCCGAACCCTCCTCATGCTTAGCTGTAAGATTCTGTGCGATGCTTCGCCCACAAACCTGCACCATCAATGCTCATATCTATAAAAGGTTGTTTTCTGCAACTATAGCATTTTTGAAACAATAAAAAGTAACATGATGATCTAAATATGATATGTGTTAGCAGTTAATACATCATAGAAGTAAAATACCCTGTCTTTAAACAGTGATGCCATGATTAAACTATAAAACAGAGGGACAGCATGTTATGTTTTGTAAAAATAAACTCAAGAAAAGCCCTGCCTTTAAAAACAAGCCTCACTGCACAAACCTCAATGAATGAAACAAAAACAACTCTTGTTTATAATGAGAACGCTACATTAACAGGGGTGTGAGCACAATTGTTGTGGTTGGCCTTACAGAGCACACCCAGCACATACAGAACCATCCAAGTGTGGTGACATTTACATTGCATTAAAAACACTCTGCTGAGGAGGCTGAGGCGCTTGTAACACTGGATGAAGTCTTAAATCATATTGTTGGCTTATAATTGTAATATATTTTATGCAAATCCCTCAATATAAACTGCATGTAAAGAGGGAATATTGCACTTCTGTGGGGTAACTGCTAACACATAACACATTTAGATCACCATGTTACTGTTTATTATTTTGAAAATGTTATATGAGCCAATGTATTCACTCCTCCTTCAGAGCGCTATCACAACACAATCAGTGTGCATCCTACTAATGAAACAACTGCACATCGCATCAGGTTTGTCAAGTTATGTATCATGCGTTTGTAGATTTATGGAAAGTTGTCTTGTGGGAGCAGGGGTGACGTAGCCTTGTGGGTGGAGCACTGTACAGTCTTGTAGTGCTAACCATAAGGAGGGTTCAAATAGGGCCTGGGAGAGATTGCTAAATTACTCAAACATGCATGGATGACATCTACAACCTCTTCAGGCATGTTTTTGTAACATGGTAGACAGATCCAAAAAGTCAATTTTGCATAATACCTCCTCTTTTCAGCAAAAACTAGACATTGCCTCTACAATTGCTCATAAAAGACCAGTGAACCCTTATTGTTATATGGTAAAAACTATGCACTATGTAACTTTTCTGGTGCTGCTCGTCTCCATAGAGAAGCTACTGCTTGGAATGTTCCATAATATGGCATTACTGACATTATAAATATGTCCATCTACAAGAAGTCAGGTGACGAGATATTTTTTCCTCACAAAAACACAGAACATAAAATAAAACATCAATACGTTTAATGCCTTACTATGAAACATTCCAGGCACAGCTTTTTCATGCAAGACAAGCAAGTATCGGTTCTCTCCGTGAGTAAAGTTACACAATGGATTTTTAACAGTAACTTTTTCAAAATGGCGGCATACAAGCATAATGAGGAAAGGATCATGGAGTAGTTCCCTGCTATTTTTTTTCCGTGCAAATACAAAAACAATTTAAGTTAGGCCCAGGGGGAGTTAATACCATAAGCCTATTATTCAAACTACCAATTCTATGATTTGCTATCGCAGCATTATCGCATCAAAATACCAACATCTTTTCGACGCTGGTATAACCTACAAAATAGTTAGTCTCTCAAACTCGGCCCCTCTGAGTCAAACTTTTAAGCCAAGAGAAATCCTCTCTGTAATCCAATTGTTTTAGATGGATCGGTGTGCAGGTATAGGCATAATCCCCACACACCGCTAGATCTGTAGATGCTGGGATGAACCAAGTCTCCCTCCACTGGACGTGAGATGGAGGAGAGTCTGCGCAGAGAGACAAGAGCAGATTAGGAGAAGAAAGTGGGAAACAAAAGCAGATGTGTATCTTATGAGCTCCCAGCGCTGTCCTGAATAATGTGGCTCTTGGTGAACGCTACAGTCTGGACACTTGGGATTAAAATGTGACAGCTGTCTGCAGCTTCAAACACTGACCACATTATACTGTCACTGATCCACAGACTCTGCACTAGAACGGAAGTATTATTTACTTATCCTTGTAAGGGTAGGGTTCCTGATGGGGCACATATAGTACACATGTTTGGAGTCTAATTGCAGGGTTAGGGCTGGGAAACTTTAAATATTTTTTCTACCACAAAAGGTGAAGTGCTCTATACAAGTCTGTCTGCAAACACGTGCCAGGTTACAGGTCTGATCTGTGGAGCGGTGCGTGGGTCACAGTTAGAATGCTTTCAAATACTGGTAATTGAACGAAGATATGTTTAATGCACTGCTGTGGAACATTCCAGGCAAAGTCTGTATCCATGGAGACCATGCAAGAAGCTAGCTGTGGACCTTTGAGATGCTACAGACTTTTTACAACAAATGTGGAAAAAGAGCTTCCAGAGAGATACCGATCGAAACAATCAAGCGGAGTCAAGCAAGATGGCGGCGCGCCCGACGTTTGCTGCTGTGTTTTTTAGTGCACGGTCAAAGTTGGTCTATAGAAGTACTGCTGCTAACACTCACCAGCTTCCTGCCAACAGCAGCCAGGCTGTTCAATCAGAGACTCTGATTGCACTCTGTATTACTTTTAGTATATCTACTGCTGCACTGAAGTGTGGCAGCTGTGTGAAACACAATTTCATTTATGTAACATTAAAATGACAAATAAAGTAATCTAAGGTAATCTATCTAATAAATCAGGGAAACAAGCTCCGGTGACAGCGTTTACCTAGTACCTACAATGACAACACAGAAAAACAATGTAAATACATTTGTGATGACACTAAAGGCCAACACACACTTAGACGCTACAGCAGAGGCTCCTGCTTCACTCTGCAGGAAACTCTCGTCTCTCACTAAACTCACTACGACCTGCTCAAACCAATGCCCTTCTGTAAAATCTGCAAAGAGTTAAGTTAAAGCCTTTTTAGGAGCTTATAAGCAGAGTGAAGTTGTTGTGCAGACAGGTCAGGCAGCCTCCCTCACCCTCTGTCCCTCAGCACTGTGTGTCCAGTACAAAGGCCTTCTGCTGCTTCTGCTTATCATGAAAGGCCAACACAGCGTCTGGAGCCAGGGCCTACAGCGGGCGTGCAGTCTGCGCACTCTTACACAGGAAGTTAGCAGGGGCTCAGTCAGAGGCGCATAAGTGAAGGGCCTACCTGATTTTAATGTCTTCTGGTTTAGATAAATAGCCTTTATACAAAGCAGTGTATTGTAAATTCAGATAATTGAGAAAAAAACTGAAAGACATCACCAATGCATTTTACAGAGCATTTTAATAGAGAAGCTATTGACAGGGTCACTCACTCATCCAATCCAACAACTGCATAACACTATGTCAGACAGCTTCTCTGTCATGGTGCATTTACAAGAGTGACAACACAACATTAAAGCCCTTTACAAACATGGACGATCAGACAGACTTCAGCCTGCTCAAATGTGGACTATTTGTACACAGTCTCGCCCACTTTTCTCCGCTGGAGGTTATATTTCCCGGGCCCTATTGTTAAGTGCGAGTCAGCCAGCTGTTTGTCCAGAGCGAGAACGGCTATGAGTGCAGCCGCCTCTCGTGCCAGAGGAGGGCGCTGTGCGTAAAGCTCCATGCACTCTACCATGTGTTTTTGTTTCACTTTCTCTTTAATATTTTAGCTGTGCATTAGATCGAGGACACGTGAAAATATCAGCGTGTTTATTGCCGTGAGTGTGAAGAATTTCACTTATTTCTCCGTTAGCTTGATAGCCGCTGCGCTGATACATCATCATTAGCGGCTCCCCCCTTGGCACACAGACTCGCTTCTATTGTGTTCAAATGTTAAATACAGAAGTAGCATGGACTTTATTGACATGTATATACTGGACAGAGCAAGAGTAGAGCTGAGACAGCACCAAGAGATCACCTGTGTGCTCTGTTTGTAACGCGCTCACCCCGGGCTCAGACGGCACACAGTGCAGCTTCGGTCTGCTGGCTGTATGGCTGGCTGTATTCTGTGTAATTCAAAGTAGCGAGAGGAGCTCAGACCACACGCCGTGCAGTTGTGGGTGCCGGTGGTGGTGCCGGGGAGCTCCGAATTAATTCCGTTGGGAGTCTTTTTGCTGGACGCCAGAGCCGACCACAGCCTTTTCCCCTAACAAATGAATAGTTATGCCGTGAACACATGACTGGAGCATGCAGCTTCAAAGGCGGTGACCACAACAGCACAGCAGAGCACCGCTTCAAAACCGCTCCGACACTGGAGTCACAGCAGGACCGGGTGCAGTCTGAACGGGGCCTTAAGAGGGTAGAGGTTGATGAGAACCACGTGAAAACATCTGCATGACACTATCCCAGACAGTCGTTTTTGTGTCATGGTGCAATATCAAAGTGGTAGAAAGGACTACGTGGGCGGGGCTACAGTTCAGACTCACACATGTTTCTCACTCATGGTTAAAAATCGTTAACACTGAGGCTATTAGCGAGCGAGAGAGCACATCTGAAGCTGAGAAGTGCGTGACAGGAGGGACCATTTTACAGTCTGTGCAAGTAAGGATGCATGTATTTCAGTGCAATCAAAACATCTAAAGTGACAAAACACTTACTTTTTCACCAAAAAGTTTAACGGTAGGGCTGTAAAGGGGCTTTATGCAACTTTTCTGGTGGAGGTTGTGCAACTTGCTTGTCTACATGGATACATTGCTTTGCCTGGAATGTTCCACAGTATGGCATTAAATGTATCGACCTTGCATGTATTCAATTACAGGTGTTTTTCTTTCTCAAACATACCTTGAAAATGGCTCCAGTCCTGCGTGAAGAAAATCTGACAACTAAGAGGACAGTCAAACACCAAGTCTACTGTATATCAGAACTGGTTTTGGCACTTTAAAGGACATATATTGTGCTTGTGTCTGCTATATAGTTATAACCTATGAAACTTGTAAATTATGTTATAATTTGCACATTTTAAATCACAATATACATCAAAAACGATGTATTTAAAGAAACAAGTCCGCCGTCTTCTGCATTAGAAAACTGTGGTGCCCAACGGAGCTGACGCCGCTGTAAATGTCACCACAACAAAGATGCGAAGTTGTCAGCCCCTCCTATGGAGAGCTGTACATCACACTAGCGAGCAGCAGATTTTTTTTCATTTGTACCAAAATGACAACGCAACACTGCCGAATCCTTCGTGCATCACCGATCACTCCACATACAACTTTGAGAGGGTAAATGAGAAGGGGAAACAACTACAATATGGTTAAATATGGCTCTGAAAAGTCACATTTGCATAATAGGTCTGTTTGAATCTGAAAATATAACCTGAATATTTTACTCATTACTGCAACCTGTGTAAAACCAAAATACTTACTATCAAATCTCCACACATCTATATGGCACTTCCAGTCTAACTATACTGCTAATGTGTGTCCTGTCTTTTCACACAGAGCACTGCATTTAGAGCGTGATCTAAAGTACATGGGGCGCCGGGAGATTGAGCAGAGCTGCTTTTCTTCTCTGCTGTCCCGCGCTGTAAAAATCACCAGCAGTCATCACACCAATAAAAGCTGAGAGCTGCACACACTCTCAAGGAGCTATCCAGGAAAAGGGCTGCTCTGTGCTCCGGGTACAGCTGCTATGGCTCCACTAAACTCCGGGCATCTCAGCGCTCCTCTCCACCACTCAAGTATGAACCAAATGCCAAAGAGTGGAGGGGGAGGTGGGGTGTGAGTGCTTACAGATCGCAAAATATACTGTTTCCAGACCGGTTTCCATTGGTGTTTGCACTGTCTTAAGTGAGCCACACCGGCCCGGGTAAGTGATCTAAAGCAGATCCTGAGATACTGCCTTCCAAAGCGGTCCGACCCCCCGGTACACTAGAGTAAGGAGGAGCTACACAGTACAGTGAGATGATTGAGAGAACACAGACTCGGGCGAAAACAAGCAGATATAAACAGATATAAACATTTCTCAAACGCATGCAGAAAAAACTGACGATAAATCGGAAGTAGTTTTGCTTTAGCCGTGTCTCACAGCATGACAAACGTGGAATTAATGTTTTTTGGTGAACTGATAAGATTGAAAATTAAGAGTATGGTTCAGGTAAAATTTTGATTTTATTTATTAAAAAAGCATTACTCATGTTTAGGTGATATCAGCTGCAGATATCATGTAGCTGAGTCCTGCTTCTGGAGTAGGCCTGTCACGTTAACATATTTTAAAGCTCAATATATTGCTATTGATATTAAAACTACTCAGGATAATCCCAGTGAAACCTATTTTTAAATAGACTGTGAGCTGCAGCACATAAACCTCGCAATGAACTAATAATTAGCAATAGAAGTTATTTATTCAACCCTCTACAGCACAAATCTTACCTTACATAAAAATGCCAAAAATCTCCCTACTATTGCAAAGAAATATTGAGCCCCAAAATGTATTGCTCCAGCTTTAATACACTGAAAGATAAGTCGATATAGTAATTATTGTGCCAGGCCTATTCTGGAGTCATGCCCTTATTATGGAAACACATGACGCCTTTAACTGAGCCAAAGAGCTCCAAGATGAACCAGAGCCATTCGAAATGTGCCTAAGGTTATAGCATAGTTCCAACCTGGCAGACAGAGGTAGTACTCAGTTACTCCATACTTTTACTCCTAATTGAGTAATATTTTAATTGTACAGTACTCTTACTTGAGAAAATGTCTGGTTATACTTTCGACTGAAGATACTCTGCTTTTAAACTTACTCTTACTTGTAGTTTCCCCAAACATCCATTATCTCACTTGAGCAATTTCGTCAACCACTACTTTGTACTTCTACTTGAGTAATGTTATTTTGAAGTAAAAGTACTCTTACTTGAAAACAATTTTTGGCCACTCTATGCTCACCTCTGCAGGCAGCAAAAAGAAGAGAGAAATAGAGAAGTTGACACTGGTCACCAACAGCCACCGCTCATTAGCAAATCTAGAGCACATTCATGGGTTGCACATTCCCATTTATAGGCACCATTTTGAGCACTTTTCCCCACTCAAAAGGATATAATATTTAGTTTTGGATAGTTAATTGTTATGGCAATGGTGGTAATTTTTCATCACTCTGAAACGCATTTTACTGTTAAATCAAAGATGGAGGCGAAGTGCTTAACTCTGTCTAAACCAGGACACAAAGGGAGCAATTAGCAACAGAACACTCCATAAATATTGGCTCTGTGGTTAACGAATGACTGTTTGTTTAGGTGAATAATTAATAAGAGAAAGAAAATGTGCACGCAACACTCCGTTTAACAAGACACACAGAGTGAAATCTCTCAAGCACTCATAGTTAAAGCATATTTAAAGGGCCCATATTACGGTGTCTTCTGATCTATGTTACAATGCTGTTTCCTCATCAAAAACATACCCAGACTTGTGTTTTGTTTCCACTGTGTTTTTAAACTCCACGCAACTTCGCGAGAATCATTTGGATAATTTCAGCCCTGGAATTTACAATCTTTACTAAACAAAAGGTAAAAAGTAGCCGTTAACTTAAAATCTACTTCTTTATGACATCACAAGCATTTCGAGCTTTGGCAATGTAGACAATCCAAGGTTACTCAAATAAGTGTGAATGAAACAAAACACAACTCCAGGTCTGTTTTTGAGAAGGTAAAACAATATTCTAACATGGCTTAATGCTCATTAGAGTCAAGTTTGCATACTATAGGACCCTTAAACTGCTAATAATTATACAATAACTCTGTAGTTGGGGAGTTGCTTATTAAAAGAGGCAGTAACTTATGGTAGTGCATGAAGAATGGGAAATAAATATTTCAGACTATGTTGAAAGAATTTAGAGTCATTATATGGAAAGGATAAAACTGATGCAGTTGACAAAATATTACAATTATTCAAATACAACTTTAAAAAAATCAGTCAAATCAATATATTTGTGTCTTAAGGAGATATAACCTATTGAAGCCAGAATCAGAACTAACAACAATGTTACACTGTTGGCCATAATACTAAAAGTAGTAACCCACCTGGACGACTGAGGGATTACACAGATATAAGGCCACATGGTAATATAAAAGAAAATACTACAGAAAGTAGTTTTATTGTCTAATAAAGAGTGTTTTAACTGTCATTGTTGTCTGTACTGAGTATCAAGTCTATTCCTTAGTACTGAACTTGAATTTGAATTTTAGCATTATGACAACACTACTCATTGCAAATAACAAAGAAATTACTGTTAACACTTATTTTTATATAATAGGACAACAGTAATTAATAAGTGTCGAAGCTGGGATCCAAACTGCCCACCTGGTTACAAGACAGGAGCTATACCAGCTGTGCCACTGTCACTCCATGCACAAGTCAAACATGTAAAAGGTGCAATATTCTGGTGCTCGCCTCCGTGAAGATGATATTGCTTTGCCAAGTATGTTTCACAATATACCATTAAACAGACACAAATAGGCCAAGTTACAGTTCAGATCTGTGGACAGGTATTTTTAGTGGAAACATCTGAATAAATACAAGATAGACAAGTTTATTATAGCAAAGTGATAACATCTCCATGGAGACAAGTAGGCTGAAGCTACTTGCACCTTAACATTTTGTTGTAACAAAAAGGTTAAAGCAACATCATGTAACTTTCTGGAGGTGGCACATCACCAGCATGGTTCCATGGAAATAGAAAGTTAAAGCCATACTTACATACTGGAACATTCTCCATAGAGACAGATGTTTTAGATGTCATCCATGCATGTTTGAGTATTTTAGCGATCGTTCAAACCCTCCTTATGGTTAGCTGTAAGATTCTGTGCAATGCTCAGCCCACAAGACTACGTCACCCATGCTCCGACATGATAATTCTCCATAAATATACAAAAACATGATAGAAAACTGTACACAATAACTTCACAAACCTGATGCAATGTCCAGTAGTTTCATTAGCACACTGATTGTGTTGTGATCGTGCTCTGAAGGGGCAGTGACTTAACCCAGGGAGTGAAAGGAGACACGGAGCATCAAAAATAGATGTGAAACAAGTTATACGCTGTATTCAGTGAATATAGCATTTTCAAAACAATAAAAAGTAACATGGTGATATAAATATGTGATGTGCAGTCAATACCCCATAGAAGTAAAATGCCGCGTCTTTAATGAGCCAGTGAGATTCAGAACACAATTACAGCACATGTTTGAAATAAAGTTGTTATACCCCGGTCTGACAAAAGTTGCCGTTTTTAGGTCAGACAACCATTGCTATCAAGAGAGATCTGACAGAGAACAAAGCAATCTCTTCTCGCACGCTGTCCGAAGCCCTACAACAACCTCGGGGAAAAAAAGTACACATTTAGCAGAGTTAGTTATCACTGCATCTTTAATATGTGATACAAGATTATATTTCAAACAGAGCCCGGGGCATCACCACAAACTCTGTTAATGCTATCAAATGTGCGTGTGCTTGCTAATCTGATGTTGTGAGTGCGTGCGTGGAAGTGTTAGCGTAGCATTAGTGCCTTTTGGTTTGATCTGTGCGTGCAGGATTAAACAGGTCATTAGCTAAAGGCTTGTAGCTAAGACCTCCTGTAGGATTATGCAAACTGCTTATTAAATGAAGCAAGAGCAAAACACACACAGAATACTGACACTGGTGGAGAGTGTTACAGCAGGGAGCGGAGGACGGAGGAAATTCACACGCATTGGTCTTGTACAAGGTCATGCAATTTTGAATTAAATCTAATTTAAAAGGTCCTATATTATACACAATGGATTCTTCTGAACTTTAAGCAAAAGTTATAGTGTTGTTCATCAAAAACATACCTGGAGTTGTGTTTTGTTTCATTCACACGTGTTTGCGTAACCCTTTATTATTAGTCTGTCTACATGTCAACTTGGGTTCTTTTTAAAGACAATACATTTCAAAAAGTTTACCTTGTAACAGGTGATATATGAAACCATGTCACCATCAACACCAGTGACAGATCTGAAAATGGCTCACAGCTAGGGCCGAAACATGCCAAAAAAGTAAATACATCTCCCACTGTACTGTCTTTAAAAAGAACCCAAGTTGCTAATGTATAAAAGAAGAAAAAATGAAAGTTTTTGGATTAATGCTCCACTACATACCATTCCGCCTTGTGATGTCATGGTATGTAGTGGTATTTTTCAAGTTAACAGATGGGCAATTCCAGGGCTGAAATCATCCAAATTATTCTAGGGAAGGTGAATAACACAGTGGAGCACTGGTCCAGCTGTTTTAGTTCTGAACCCAGTATGGACAAACCAGTGCAGATAATGGAAATAGTATTTATTTCCTTTAAACATAAATAATGCATTACACAACTGATCCAATTGGGCTGCCATTTATCAAGTAGCAACAGAACACCTTTTCAATAAAAGTACATACATTATGAGATGCTCTGGGTCAGCATGGACCAGTACATTTCAACCATTTATAGACTAACAGGATTCAGGATTTTTCATGATTGTTACAGATATCAGTATCATACTGATGCATCCTTAATTTCTCCTGTACATAACTGCAGTCTTTGAGATTTGCCAATTCACATTGCTAATTTATCTTAATTATTGTTAATGAATATATTTTTAAAATAATTTTACTTTCTGGTTGGATACAGCCACCAAATGCCTAGACATGATTCTGTAACGGTTACCTAGCAACCATAATATCAGCATGAGCTAGAACTCACCTCTAATCCCTGTATTTCTGTGCTTCTCAACTGATGTAAATCTATGATAAATATTTAACACAGGTACTATGCCACTAAACCAAGTGAGAACAGAAAAACCAACCTGTTTTCCAGTCACCAAGAAGCAGTGGTCGTCATGACGACATTCCTCCCCCGGTCAGTCCTCGGCTGGACCCCCAGTTCCTGTCACAGAGCACAGACATATGGGGTTAGGGCTGTGGAGATGGGTCTGTGTGTGACGCCGCACAAGACACTATCAAAGGCTTGTGTTATGCTACATCCATGTGTTTTTTACATAATGAGCTAATCACATCTGACTTGCTAATAAAGTGTGCTAATTTACACCCTTACTGTTGATTTATGAACATCACAGACTTGTCTTAAATGTAAAACAGTACAAGCATATGCATTCATAAATGTTGTGTTAGATCATAAAAATGCTGTTTTATGAATGTTTTATAACGACCAGTACAGTCGACAGAAAATATTTCATGTGATAGGTTTGATCCCATTTTGGATGAGAGGCGTGCAAAGGGACACGATGATTATAAATTAGGACAGTTGCCATAGCAAGTATCAATTTAAAGGAACTGTATGTAAAATTTAAATTTTAAATTTCATAGACTTGATCTGTGTCCCCAGATATGAGGCAGATATGTTGAAATCAAATATAGCTTTTACTAATAACAATTCTAATGCAATTCTAATGCAAATTTATTCTTACACGATAATTCAATCAGAAAGCAGAATGAGCCTCACATGAGTCTCTATTTGGGTTGCCAGTTTCGATGCTGAAATCCAGTTGGTTTAAACCTAAAATGCCTCTCTCTGATCTGAATGGTCACTACCTAAACCCCACCAGCAGACAATCGTGACTCATGCCTCTCTCGACCTGAATGGTCACTACCTAAACCCCACCAGCAGACAATCGTGACTCAGTGCTAGTGCAGCCTCTGCAGCTCAGTGAGGGAATTCTGGAGGTTCTTTCACATGAGGCCTGTCTATACTCTGAGAATGAGAAAAGCTTGCATGTAGCTGCAGGTTAAGGCACTAGCAAGTAAAAGTAGTAGTAGTAAAAGTATGAGCGCAGTGCCTTTAAAACAAAATATAAATTCTCCTAAATGTGAAAAAGTCCCAAAAATGTTGAATACAACAGAAAGCCGATATATAGCGGATATTATAGAACAGAAAAGAGCAGGTCTGATAAAAAATGGTTAGTTATACAAACAAGCTTTAATATAATAACATGAACAGGTCCTGTTCAAATCCAATGTTGTCACCAATGTATCAGTAATTTCTGCCACTGGTGAATTTTGAAGTTCTCCAATCTCCAAGAAACAAACTACAAATACACTTGTTGGCTGCTGGTGACTGCTCAGGCTTTTCTCAAAATAAAAACACAACACGACATACTAAATATAGATCCTACTGTGTACTCCACAATACATGATGATGAACACACATTTGGAGTTGTAATGGCTCCTAGAATGTATTCCTGTTCTTGCTGACAACAGGGTCATTCATGTAGCAGTCATAAATCAGAGAGAATGACATACAACTACAGCAATTAATCAGGCCAATATATTTCCGAGTGCAGATGAAACGGCGTGTTGGACTAAAAGTGCCACATGCTCAGTTCCAATGGGGCGTATTGATTTCTGGTATGAATTATGCTCATTGGTGGAGCCGGTAATTGAACAGAGCAGGAATTACAGCTGTCGGACATTGATCATGAGTGGGTCAGTGCAGCTGGAGAGTGGCAAAATGATTTTAAAAACATAGGGATTAGCCATATCGGTGCTAACAACGTGATATTGGTGGCTGTTTTTGTATATCGTATTGGTAAATTAAGATATATTGAGCCAATATTTTTTCCTTTTTTCTTTTCTGCTTTAAAGAGCTGCTCCCAAACTGCAATTTTCCATAAAATGCAGGAAACAAAACAGTACACTACAACTGCACAAACCGGATGTAATGTGCAGTCGTTTCATTAGAGTTGTGCAATCACATTTTCAAAACAATAATAGGTAACGTGATTATCTAAATATGTTATGTGTTAGCAATTAACACCCCATAGAAATAAAATACACCCTCTTTAAATGGAAATGGAAGAGTAATGAAGCTAAACACATGGCTGTTAGTTCACACAAGCATTATAAAAGTACAACAAATTATATCTGGGAATTCTTCAGAAACAAATTTTCTGTATTTTTGTTTACCAGTGACACAGACAGCAAGTTGGATACTGGTTTAGGCTGGAAAAATAATCTACTGGGCCAATAAAAACAAAAAAAAAAGATCTGATCCAAATGAGTGAGAATAATGAATCTGATGTGAAAGTCCATATTTGACATACACAAACCAGTGTCTTAAGTTGAACCAATGGAAGGACACAAATCCTTCCATTCCAAAATAGAAATACTGACTGCCAAGGTCCAGGATTCTGCTAAGTGAGAAATGTAAACAGAAGGTGCCAGTCCATTTGAACACACACTATAGCACAGTATTAACAGGCTTATCAGACATAGACGGGCCTGATCGGATTACAAACAGTGCAGACACTGGCTGTAAACAAAATATGAAATCATTTGAAGTGGAGCTATTTTTGAATATTGAAAAAGAAAAAAATCAATATTAGAATAGAGCTGGATGAACTTGAGATGATGCGACAGACCTCTGCCAAGGCGTTCATTTAATGGCTGAGTCATAAACTGGCCAACAGCTCATTTCTGTTACCGTGACAAAACTTCCAATATATTTGACACTGTACGTAGTGATGTTATATTGATGGGTGATGGGTTACAGTTATGTTTCTTTTTTACCAAAACATCAACACTATTATTACGTTATTTGGAGAACGAACATTTTGTATGAACCAGAAATGAACCTGTCCTGAATATCTTTAGAATGATGTTGAGCTGTATCAGAAAAAGTATAAGACACACAGACTAGTACACACCCATGGACCACTATGGAACCTACTGGACGACTGAGGGATTACACAGATATAAGGCCACATGGGAATAGAAAAGAAAGTACTATTATTTAATGCTGAAAATCACATTCTATTGTCTAAATAAAGAGGGTTTTTAATTATCATTGTGGTATCAGAATCGGTATTGAGTATCGAGTCTATTCCTTAGTATTGAAAACAAGTATAAAATTTTAGTATCATGACAACACTAGCCCAGATACCCATTACCCTCACCTATTCGTACCAGCTACACATAAGTTCCAGGGGAAACCAATTCCGCTACCACCTCCCTATTGTCACACTTATACTATCAAACAGGAGCTGTCTCACAAGGCTCCTTCATGTTGCGAGTAAAAGAGCAGATTTCTGACATGCTCACATTTCCGGGGCAGATGGAGAAGGTGCCGTGCCTTCAAATCTGTGATGGCACACGGCTCTTGAGTAAAGAGGAAGCCCAAATGTCAGGCGTCTTAATCAATATTCCACTGTGCGGCTATGGAGCCAGTCAAGCTGCTCTGAGCCAGGTGTGCAGGAGGGGAGGAGGGGAGGAGAGGGGGAGGAGAGGAGGAGGAACAGAGGAGGGGAGCAGAGGGAGAGAGGGAGAGTACAGCCCCGAGCTCATCTCCCACTGCACATCACATCAATACAGAGATGTGCTGCTCCTCCGTAACAGCACGCATCAACCTTATCTGTCAAAAAACATCCACGGGAACTTCTCTGCCATTTTGAACTGGTATTTTAAACTGACAAAATGAAGAAATTAGTATTAGGAAAAGGTGGGTGTTACCTTCTTGGGAGTGTTGTTGTCGTAAATCATAACTTTCTATTAAAGTGATTTTTCAAAGATGACATTTTCAGCATTAAAGGTGCACTATGTAACTTTTCTGGTGGAGGGTCCAGTACTTGTTACCAATTAGTGTTGCAAAAACAAAAAAACAAAAAAAAAAACTGTAATTGCATTTTTATAATCATAATTGCTCTGATCTGGACCATACTCTTCTCTTTCGACTCGAGTCTAAAACACATTTCGATACCTTTTTAAAAAACAGCGGCATAATTGAACCAAAATGTCAAAAAAGAATAAACTATTTCTGCGATAACTATAACTTAATAGCTGTAAGTTCTCTTATTTGTCTTAGCTTAAAACAAGGTAAGAACAAATATTTTAAAAAAAGACTCCTTGAAGACAACTTATAGCCATTAAAGAGGGGCTATTAGGTCAAATCAAATTTTTGGAGCTCTTTACCATGTTACCAACATTGTTCCCTCATCAAAAAATACCTCAGGTGGTTTTATATCTCATCCATGCATGTTTGTGTAATCTAGCGATCTCTCCTGGGCCCTATTTGAACCTGCCTTGTGGTTAGCAGTGCGATTCTGTCCAAAGTTCAGCCTACAAGCTGAAGGGGGCGCAGAGAGCAAAGCATACGTTGTTTTCGGCAAATATAGCATTTTCAAAACAATAAAAGGCAACATGGTGATCTAAATATGTTATGTGTTAAATAATACCCCCAAGCGTAATACCCCCTCTTTAAGTTAGAGCTATAAGTTGTCTTAGCCCCAAATAAGTATATTGTTATTGCAGATTTTCTCTTTCGTATTTGGTTATATCACCCTGCCCTACTGACAATAAACCTGTTTTTAGTAATGAATGAACAATGGTGTCAACTTCAGCCTATAACCGCACAGATACAAATAGAAATAAGAAGCTAATCAGACCCATTCATTTCCAACAGCAGTACGTGAAGTGAATTCCTCCGGCTGCGTGAGTCTTTTCCTCTTGGAAGAACATTGCACTGACACCATTTTCCCGTCTCCATAAATTGGCCCCATTCAATCGACCTTTCTTCCACTTGACACCTCTCATATGAATCATAACCATCCTCTTTATGGGCTCTCTGAATACATATAGCCAACATTAGGCTGAGGAGTCTGCGTCCACGGCAGCACCAGTTCCTTTTGTGACAGCGATGCATCACGACCGGTATCACAAAGGAGGAAGGTGGAACCATTCATATCAGTGCCATGTTTCTCTAGGGAGCTATTGGCTGGACGGCACTGACCGATCACAGCACTCACGGCAGATTGATGCCCGCCATCACTGACCATCTGATCCTCAAATGCAGCCAGGAATTGTAATGGAGCAAGCTTCAGAACTTAGTCAACAGAAAGTTTCACAAGTTTAGAGAATTTTGAGACTGTATGCAATGTTTAATGTTTTGAAGAAAACACATCGTTTTACTTGGAAACAGCTAGTTTGACATTACCAGCAATATGTGTTAACCACAAGTCTTTGGAGTTAGTGACGTACTCACAGAAGGGCTTTAAAAAGGAGTTTAACCACACGGTCAGGCTGGGCGATATGGCAGAAAAATGTATCACTTTTTTTGTTCATATTGATCCATTCTAATTTTAGATTTAATCTCATCATAAACATATAGAATTTGCTTTTAATATTAAAGCAGCACTTTTCAGAGCTTTTAACTATGTTATAGTTGTTTCTCCTCACCATTTACTCACACAAAGTTGTATTTGGAGTGATTCGTGCATGTTTGAGCAATCTTTAATCGTTTATTTTCAAAATGCCATTTTGCCGATCAACCCCGTTTTCTCTGGCACCAGTACATACCCATTGGTCTGTACTTACTTTGTTCTGCAATTTTATTTTCTAAATCGTGATACGCATAGGACTTTGCATCGCTGTGTAGTAATTTTGGTACAAATGACAAAATAAATGCTACTCGCTAGCATGATGTGCAGCTGTCTATTGGAGGTGCCGACAACTTCACGGCGGTGATGAGGTTCACGACGACATTCCCATTGGGCACCACAGTTTTCTAAAGTAAAGTCAGTGTACTACTTGTTTCTTTTATTAAGTCGTTTTAGACGAATACTGTGATTTAAAATGTGTAAATTGACCCACAGGTGTCATAGATTATAACTATAGAGCAGACACAAGCACGATAGGTCTGCTTTAAGATATCTGAACATTAACAAGACTGACTGTTGAGGATGGGACAAGACAGAATTTTGACGAGACGAGATTTTAAAATAATTGACAATAATCTGACACAATTCACAATTTTGGTCACATGATTTTTAATTTGTTTGTTGTCTGTCCGAACATGCTAGCTACGAGTCTCTCATTTAGCTACAGCCGCTCAACGATAAGCAACTTTGCCTTTCATACCTGTGCCAAATGTAAAAAAAAAAATCTTTGTCCCAAGTGTGCACAGTCTTGTGGCAATCAAGTCAGTGCCATTTAATACAAAAGTAGTAAAAAAAACACATGCTTTTACTGACAGTGGTTTGGCTGTAGACCTCTCCATTAAAAAGCCCAAAGCAGATCACTGATGATTAGAAATGCCTCGATCAAAACTGAGATTAAAATTCAACACATTTTCACCGTATTCCATTTAAATCTCTAAATGTGAAATAGTCATCCATTTTCCCTACCCAGAACCATACCAACCTCTCCGTGCTCTCCAAACATTAGGGTCATGTTCATGGTGGATTAGGCAGACAAAGAGGGCTGGAGTGGGCTTGAATAACCTGCTGGGAGATGCGTTGTGGTTGTCACAAGTCTTCAGGAATATGGGCGTTTGTAAAAGGAACTTAGCATATATTTAGCAGCGCAGAGTCTCCCCCATTTGGGCTTTGTGTGAGATCCGGCTTTGAGAAGCGACTTTTGGCCTACTTACGTTTAAATGCCCTATATGTGAAAAAAATCAAATAAAATCACTGTTATATCAGTTCCAATATCAGTTCGACCGATATCTGAGGGTTTTTAGTAGATATAGGTATCAGCCAGTTTGTATCTTTACTTCAATGTCTTGATCTCAAAAACAGTGTCCAGATGACCACAGCTGAAACTTTCGACACTTCAAATTAAGATTATGTGGCTATGGATTTTACAGGCCAAATGATGTTAGTGGCCAAAGTAGCTAGTCAAATATTGGATATCAACATCTCTAGTAGGGTTGTCAAAAGTATCAAAACTCAGATACTAATCAATACTAAAATTACTATAGAAATTAGATACTCATTTGAGTAAGTATCAATACTAAAAAAGTCCCATTCAAAGGATAGAAATAAACCTTTCCTGAACAGCTTTAGAATGATCTTGAGCTGTATCACAAGTATAAGACACAAAGACTAGTACACGCCCATGGACCACTATGGAACCTACAGGACGACTGAGAGATTACACAAATATAAGACCATGGTAATGTAAAGAAAGTACTATGATTTAACGTTGAAAATCGCATTCTATTGTCAAAAAAAAGACAATATCATCGTGGTATTGGAATCGTTATCGAGTGTCAAGTCTATTCCTTAGTAACGAAACTGAGTTCGAAATTTTATTATCATGACAACACTAATCTCTACTTTAAATTAAAATTATCTCAAAATTTTGGTTTGATAATTTACCCTAATATCTTACAAGGACAAAAAACACGCAACCTGCATACCCGAGTTATTGCTTTGCCTGGAATGTTACACAGTAAGGCATTAACTTGAGTTATCCCAAAGGAGACAAAAGGAAGACTGAACCAGGCCAAGTTACAGGTTAGATCTGTGGAGAGGCAAGTCCGCTCGAAGCAAGCATACAAGTTTTTTAAGGCAATAAAAACACTTGCACTTGAATAAACACAATATAGATAAGCTGAATGCCATACTGCAGAACATTTCAGGCTAAGCAATAACATCTCCATGGAGACAAGCAGAAAAGCTACATAGCACACCTTTAAGCACAAAAAGTTCTGTGCTTCTAAGCTTAAAACTATCTTGAAAAAGTATGGCGTGGGTGTATAGAAAAATCAAGTTGGAGAACACATGAGAGGCAATAATAAAGTTTGAGGAAAAGCAGTGGAAATACCCCCGGTGCCTGTCACAACTGGAGCTCATCTCTGACTAAATGCTTGACGGCAGAAGCTGACAGCCAACAACAATGCTCCAGAATTCTACAAATGAGTCAAGAAAGTTACTGCAAAAAGACAGACATCACTGTCCTGCAGTCAAACAGCATGAAGGTTTATGATATAAGAAGAATACATGGTCAGACAATCGTCCTTTAAAAATGATGGTTCAATAGTTCTGAGGTATTTTACGTGTTTTTACCAATGAATTCAATGTCTTTTGTTCATATATACATCTCAAAAATGTACCAAACTTGTTAGTATTATTATTACATATAATTGATATCATGTACGAAAGGCTGCATGATATGAGAAAAGAGGTCATATTTGATATATTTTGAATTCCGATACCAATATTATTGCAGCATTTTAATACTGATTTGACAAAAGGTCTATGCCTTATTTTACTAGTCAAACATGTCAAAATAAAAACTTAATGGGCAAAAAACCAAGACCAAAGCGTCTTAACGTCTTAATACCAATAATGAGCATTTGACTTGGCCAAAATCGCTGGACATGAACATTTTCAAGTGTCTGTCCTCAAATGCAAAGGAGATACCATGGTCTGAACGTAGCATAACACAGCACACATGCACACTGCGATGGGTCACGCAAATGATCACAGGTTGTCTCCGCGAATATTAGGCTCTAGGCTCTGTGTGGTAAAGTCTCTGCGGTTGTACCGGTCAGTTAAGGCTGGTGCTACATGCTAGCGGTGTTTTTGCAAGTTAGTGATTGAAAGAAAACGGGAAGCGATAGTGCCATTCACAGCGGCGCACTTCTGCTGTTACTCTGAGGAGCACTTGCATTTACTGTTGGCCACGGAGGTTGATCACAGACGCAGTGAGAGGAGGACTCACTCTGCACCAAGACTCCAGAATTAGCAGACACGCTTCATATCAGTCGCAGCTCGTCTTTAGTCGTACACCAGTTCTAAGTTTAGTCTTTGTCCCGGTCTCTCTCTGAGACCTACAACCAACAATTTTGAAGTTCCGACTCAAGATTTTCTCCATGATTCCCAAAGCATTCATCGCTGGCAGCCAGAATCGTGCAGCAGACACCAGGCTTTAGCTAAACTGCATATTTTGCTCATATAACCTTGATGCGTCCATACTGGGGTTGATTTGACAGCACAGAGGACTTGCACAATGACTTCCAAGTACAAGAAGACAAACGACAGGCAGTCTGTCCCAGTGACCTGTGCAAGAGGGAGGGACAGCAGCAGCAGCAGCACACTCCCCCTCTCCTCTGGGCTCCAGACCGCCCCACTCGCCTCTACACCCCAGCCCCAGCCTCGCATCCTCACAAGCCTGTTAGCTCTGTGAAAAGGCCCTGGACTAGCACGGAATATTAAGCAGATGGTGCCATAAGAAATCAAAAGGCTTTGAGAAGAGAGTGGGAAGCTCCGCATTGGCTTTGATGATACGTAACGTTAAATCTGCACAAGATTTGACAAGATGGAGACAGGGATTGTGAAAGAAAGGCGAGGAGCGGAGGTTGTTCTGACTATGTATCTTATAAAGGCTGTCCTCAAGAAAAGTCAAGTCGTACTGCGAAAACCAGAGAGGAGCAGTAAAGTGGGACAGTAAAGCGTTTGAGGTCATTTATCAAAGCGAAGACAAACTCCGCTCCACTGGTTCTTAAAATATAGACCGTAATTACACAGCTCATAAAAGTTGCATAAGAGATTTTACATTCACTTTGTGCTCTAGGACTGTCAGCAAATACTTTGAAAAGTATTTTGCTTTCATTTGAGGAATCACATACAGGCTTCTGCAAGAGTCTCTAGCCTTTTTAGTTGGGCTTAGACAAACTCTGGTATTGGTTTAACCACATAGATCTTTCTACACTTATCTTTGTAACAATTGTTTTGGTATCCTTTAAAATTTTATGATAGAATGTTTTTTCTATATATTTTCATCAGATCCTAACTTAATGCTGACAAAAAAAAAACAGCCAGCTGAGGTGGCTCGGGCATCTCGGGCATGTCCCACCGGGGAAGATCAGGACACGCTCGGGGGACTATATCTTTCAGCTGGCCTGGGAACGCCTTAGGGTCCCATCGGAGGACGTGTCTGGGGCGAGGAGTGTCTGGGAGTCCCTGCTTAGACTGCTGCCCTCGCGACCCGGCCCTGGATAAATGGAAGACAATGGATGGACGGATGAATTTGCATAATAGCCCATGTATTATGTTTGGGGACGCAAAATCAGTGCCGAAACCGATGCTTTAGTTTAGTTTAGAAATCAATAATCAAACAATATCAGTGCGAAGACTGAAAGTATAGATCACTTTTCACAAAACTGATCCAAATATTATGTTTGTACTGTTATGTTTTCATTAAAGGGCCTGTATTACGCTATTTATTTATTGGTCAGATTGTGCTAAAACAAAGCTCAGATTAAAGTCTAACTTGAGTAACAGAGCTTCAGACAGAACGGTGCCATAAGCATCACATCCCCAGGGAATGTTGATGACATCAGCTGCAAAGTATCAATTATTCAGATCGAATTGTATTTTTAGAATCAAAGCAAAACATTTAATTAAACATAATTAAATGTTCCAGAGTAACGCAAATTTTCCTCTGTGCCTGGTTGCTTAATGTCAAAGTTCCAAAGTCATGGCCTGCTAAACATTCAAACTGAAGCAGTCCAGATTTAGAATTCCCTCATTGTACAACCTTATAAATTAAATCCCGAAGATGAAATTATACACATTCTTTTGCATAGTTATAATGGCGAGTTAAATAAATTATTACCCACTTTGCATGAGATTAGAGAGTGATGTCTTTAGCAGCAGCAGCACAGCAGAAAATAGGCTGGTGCCCTGGAGAAGCGCCTGAACACAGCCTCTGGGAAGACCTCACATTCTCAAATCAAGGAGACAAGGGCACGACAGGAGAAACCCATCCTGAGAGGGGATGAGAAAGCAAAACATCAAGCACTATTTATCAAGACTACAATGAGTAACCGTGGAAATGTGTCATCCAGTAAAATGTATTATTTCAAATGTACAATGGGCCATAACTGAAATGTTGTAATATCGTATCGTCAAAAGTGTCACAATATCATCATCCTCACAATATATCCAATAACAAGTTTCTTTGTTTAAATTCATTGTCATGGTGAATAGCTAAAAAAACAGAGAACTATGTAGACCATGATCCTTTGCTCTGTTTCAGTGCAGACTACATGAAGAAATTACAAAGCACTTTTAAACCTTAATTATTTGGATTATGAACCAAATGCTTGTCAAGATATTTTTAAAGGAAAAAGTGGCATATTCACATTTTTTAGCCTCCATATTCACATTTTTTAGCGAAATATTGCAATAAATATCATACTGTGAGATGCATATTGTGAAACTATTGTACCGAGAGATTCTAGTGTTGCAACACACAGTTCAAGAACAGCAAGAGAATAGAAACAGGCACTGAAAACTCAAGATAAATTAAAGCCGCAAGCGCCATTTGATGCCGCTTGCGGGCAGCACTTCGCACTCGGTCGACCTAGCACTCCCTAAGGATAGCGCTAACGCGCCACTTGTCTCTGTGTTAATGCAGCTTTGGGCTATACTTGTCACTAAACAAAGTTAACACACATTAGAAACGCTGATGCACTAACATGGAATAACTTTTTTATTTTTTTCAGGGATCATCATGGCAACAGCACTCAAAATATAACTTTGCCCCCCCCAGACTTTTTCTATGGGGATGACCTGAAGAGTGACTGTGCCAAATTTCACATTCTTCAATGATACTAATCAGTTGTTGTAGTAATTTGTAATGTAGGAAATTTGGGACATCTTCTACTCATAATTTGCAGCTGATGTCATCAACATCCCTGGAGGTGTGATGCTAACTATAGACATTGTTCTATTTGAGGCTTGTCAGATTTTAATATGAGATTTATTTTAACACAATCTGACCAGAAAAAGATGGCTTTGTTAGAACTAGTCCCCCTGCTTAAGCCAGTACATGTCCAGGCCCGTCTGAAGTTTGCTAGAGAGCATTTGGATGATCCAAAAGAGGACTGGGAGAACGGACATTCTCCCAGTCCTCTTGGTCAATCCTCATGGTCAGATGAAACCAAAATAGAAC